>CBVK0101581803.1:0-10564 GCA_900067695.1 Picea abies | reverse complement strand
AACCCGTTGAAACTTCCTCTTCTTTCTCTCACAGTCTCCTCTCTCAGAATTCAATATTTGCCATGATACACAACCGCAATGCATTTCCCTCTTAAGAGAGGTTTTCCTTCTAGGGAAAAAAAACCTTAACATAATTTATACCGTTAGATCTACGACCTTATAATGAATAGTTTAGATTTAAAATGACATTACAATATACTTTTACAAGGCAATTTTTCCTTCGAGGGCTCGCTTGCCCCCGGACCCCGTAGAGGGGGTACCCCCCTCTACACTCCCCCACGTGGAAGAGTGTACATAACTATGGGGTGTAAAGTCTTCATGGGGTATAAACATGGCTGAAAAACATAAGACCTCTGAATCAGGAAGATAATTAGGCTCCACAACCAACATGGGTGACTCTTTTCTTACCCCTTTGAAGAGGCGGTTACAAAAATGGCTTAGATTCCTACTTCTTAGTGACAAGTGTACGATAAAGATAAATTTGAGGTTAGTTGAGAAAAAGACAAAATAATAAATAGGTGTTAATGTTCTCTAGCCACTATTTTTTCTTTATTCATGGGTTTTTCTATCTGATGTATGTTTTCCATATTTCTAATTGATCATAAAAGGATTTGATTCTCCTATAAGCTAGTTGTTCTGGATTTGTGTTCTTCATGGCCACATTGTCTTCCAGGGTGCTCATGTCCTTTACCAGTGTGATCATGAATGCTTTTATCATGGTATGAAGTTTTACCAGTTGTAGTAAGTGTTGATCTATGAGATCTGTGGAGATGGTAGTGGTTTCTTCAACTACTACTCATCTTTGATTCGTGCTATCATGCACCTTGTTTACTAGCTCTTCTATCACAAGATTCTTCCCGAGCTCATCTAGCCTTAGTAGTCATATGCTCTTGATTAATTCGTGTGCAACTTTGTGTATCCTTGAGAATATTTCCATTGATTTGGTAAACTCATTATCTTCCCTCTTCCCTACATGTTGACAATGGTCAAGTGCATACAAGTCTATTTTTCTATCTTCTCTTGATGGTCGGTATAGTTCAGGAAATGCATCAGGATTTTCAGTGATCCATTTGTTGATTTTGGCGATGCCTTCATGGATATTGTTGTACTGTGTCAATTTTTTATGTATATGATTATTCTACTCAATGATTGTATTTTTTTCTTCTTGAAAGAGGTGTGGATGAGCATACATGTCTACGATAGCCTCTTATAGTTCTCTCTTGAACTTATCAACACTGACTATGAAACTATGAAGGTTGTGTTCACCAATTCTGACTTGCTAGAGTCTTTCCTCTAGATCTTTGATCCTTGCCTCTTTCTCCTCATTTTATTGGAACATTCTATGAATGTTATCCATATTAGAATTCATGAATGCAGAGTCGGTCTTAGCTATTGTTATGGGATTTACCCTCACATCTCTTTTCATAGGGATGTGTCTGACCACCGAGATAGGCATCCCTTCCATTGCTAGCACTTTCTTCACCTATTCCTACACGATTCTACCATTTTTTTGTCATAGGTGAATCTTCTCAAGTAGAGTACTTCACTCAGTTGGAATGGTGTCTAGAGTCCCATTCCCAAACCACTGCTTGATATATTTTCCCTCATCTTACGGTTGATGCCTCTAGGATATTTGTTTCCATTGGGTGGGTGTCACCCCCTTTGTCTTATGTATCTTTTTGTAGCCTTTCAGTTTTAGATTCTTTTTCAGTTGCCTCTTTGTCTACCACTTCTGCTTGTTGGGGTGTCACCCTCTCTGCTACTTCTCTGGCTACTTCTTCCTTTTGTTTGAGCTCTCGTTCTGCTGCGGATTATGATTTTGCATCAGATTTATCTTTTTATTTGTCTGTATCAATCTTCCACTTCTTATTTGATGCATAATTCTTCTTTTTTAGAAATTTCTATTTATCCGTCCTCTTCTTGTTAGTCGATTCTTCTTCTACCTCTTCTACTGACCCTGAGTGTATGAAGGTAGAAGTGTGGGGTGATTGCTCAACTTCATCTTCCTCTTATTTCTTTCTTGATTCTTATCTATCCTTTTCTTCATCTGCAATTATCGCTCTTGAATGGCCACTCCTATTGAATATGACTTTGTCATAAGTCCAGGCATTCTGATGCACTTCTTCCTCCTCCCATATTTCTATGGTATATTCCCAGGGTAGACTAATCTTATTGAATTGGTCTCTCATAGTATTCTTTGGATCATGTCTTATGTACCATTATTCCCTATATTAATAATATAGTAGGGTATTTACCTTTGCTTGGGCTTGCTTGGTGTTCTCGAAAAAGTAATTACCAACATATAATGGTAGAGGTGGCCAGATTTATTTCTTCAATCGATATAACATTCCTCCAACCCCATGTATGATGGTCTAGTATGAAACCTCCTAGAGTACAAGATTGCCAAGCTTGAATCGAGGAAGTAGGTGATGCAGCTTCATTGCACCATGCACTCTTATATATGTGTCGTCGTCTAGGAGATATCCATCTCCAATTATCCTTATGATTTATATAGATTTATCGGTCATGCAAGAAGGACTGGTGCAGAATATGGATTTGTATAAAGGGGCCAGAAAATGATCGCATATATTCTAATATTTTGTATGGTATTTGTGCTCCCAGAGAAATTTACAGTACACATAGATGGTCGGGTTGGATAAATTCCAACTCCACCCCATCCTATGGTATTTATGGGCTATGCACATGATGTCCAATAGGTACAAGGAAATGTGAAATATTGGAAACGTTCCAGGTTGGCTCCTTTGACCGTAGAGATAGTTACTATCATATTTTCAGATAAGATGTAATCCCAATTGAATGATATTCCTTTATCTTCATAGTAGTATATCAGGGGCATATAGAATAGAGAGAATTGGAATGTGTCAGGTTCCCAATATAGTCGACACAACATGGCTACCAGGTACTGATAAGGCCTTCTTAGGTAACTTGTGGGGTATCCTCCTTTGGGCCTGTATTTGAATTTTTTTTCGGCCATGTACCATTTGTAAAACATGTCCTTGGGTGTTTATTCAAACTCACTAAGTAGTTTAGTATCCAATTTCTTACTTCCCTCTTCGATGTGATAACACCTGGCCAAATATTTAGGTTTGAACAAAGCTATGGTGTCCTTTATAGAATTTTATATGTATCTGTTGTTCACATCTATATTCTTCAAAATCCAAGTGATGGAATCCACACATGGGAACACCGCCAGGTGTGCTTCTACTCTGAAAATGTTGGACTTCCTGATGTTTTTGAACACTTTGAGTTCATTTGGTTCTTCATATTCAATGGAGAAGTTAGACTTCTTGAACATGTGGTATACTTCTCCCCACTTCAACGTTTATCCTTACTTTTCTAGGAGTCATGATGTATCATCGTATGTGGCTCCAATTATTTTCGGCTTGCCTTCTATTTGTTGACCACTACCAGAATCCTTGGTCCTAAGTGCCTTATCGGTTGTCTTCTTTCGAGGATACATATCAATATTTGCAATAAAATGTGAGCTTTAGTGTGGAGATTAAAATCACACATAATATAAAATTGAATGCAGCTTAAGAATTTGAACTACCAGAAGACTCATTGGGGTTTTCACTGGGTAGAGAGTCATCATCTAAGAATGATAAAATGATGGAAGGCATGTTTGAGCATCTTGGTAAAAATTTGAGGAAGAAAGGGTGAAATATGTAGCATAAGGAAAAATCGTAGGTTTAGACATTAACTCCTCTGATGCATATCGAAGGAGTTGATGACAAGTTGTCTGATGTGTATCAGATATGTTAGTGTCAAATATTCCAATAAAATATTGAGAATAGTTGGTCAAATTAGATCCGATGCGATATCGATATATTTGATGACAACTCCTCTGATGCAAATCAAAGAAGTTAACTCCAAGTGCTCTGATCACACATTGAAGGAGTTGAGATTAGAGATTCTGAAATTAAAACAATCAATGAAATTACTTAGAACTCCTATGATCATATCAGAGGATTTAATGAGAAATTCATCGATATAATTGAAAGATTTACTACGAAGTGGCTCGATTAAGAAATGAATGGTCGTGGTTTCGGTTTTGAAATTTAGACAAAGGAAAAAAAACTTGTCATAGGTCTTTTTCTTTGGATGGAAGTTCAGATCAAGTTCTAATCAAGTCTTATGAGCACCATCGATGTTGTTAGAAAATAAATGCTCTTAGGGTTGATCCATGGGGGTTGTTTCAATGATTCTCGGGTTGGCTTGACTTAAGAGGTCATAAGAAAACTCAACAATATAAAGATACAGGGACTCAACATTGGTTGGATAGTGAAGGATTATTGAGGGTATGAAAAGGTAGCAAAAGGGTGTTTTCAAAACAAACAACAAAAAATAAAGGAGAGGAAACCTAACCCTAGCAAGGGAGTAAAGTGTTGAGACATACCTGGAAACCCTACTACCACATGGAGGGCCTTGATAGGTTGTGAGTGCAAATTCAATGGCTCAAAAATTTCTTAGTTTGGAAAGATCTCTTCTCAATTTGGCACCTTAGTGGATAATGAAAAGTTCGGGTTGTTTGGTAAATATATAGATAGGTGAGTTTCACATTTAATGTGAAGTTGGAATGATATTTATAATTGGAGGACTTGGGGTTAAGTTATCCAATGAACATTGAAGAAATTACCCCAATGTATTCCGAATGCATCGACCAACTTGGTGGAAACTCCTCTTATGGACATCGGAGGAGTTTGTGCGAGCTCCTTCTATTCCATCAAAGAGGTTGATAGAAACCCATGAAATAGGCAAGGTTTATTGGAAGGACTGAGGGGAACAACTCTGATTTACATCGGAAGAGCTAGAGGGAAATCCTATGATTTACATAGAAAGAGTTAGAGGGAATTCCATTGATGTACATCGAAATAGTTAGAGGGAACTCCTCCGATGTACATTTAAGGAGTTAGAGTTACCTTTGTCGATTTTCCCAGACTTGCTAATAACTGATTTTTTCAAGTACGTTCTTTTTTCAGTGTTTATCTAAGGTAAGTAAGACTTCCCAAACAAACTTGAGGTAAAGAGGAAGGCTAATAGAGGAATTTTCAAAAACATATAAAAAGAGGGACTCCATTTTCTTACGGAAAATGGAGGGTTGTGGTGCCTGGCACAACAAGTTCTAATATGAATTCATTTCATCAAGACCATTTCTTCCTTGACCATTTTTCACATATCCTTCTGAATTAGAGTGTGCACGCCTACATCACTCATCTTGTTAAAATATATTAGGTTTTTTGCCAAACCCAAAATATGTAGCACACCTGGAAGGGTTCTACTCCTCCCATCCTTTTGTATCAATCAGACTCTTCCCCATCCAAAATTTTTTGTTGTCGAGTCATCCCACAATAACACATCTCCCTCTTCATATCTCTCATATTCACAAAACCATTCTCTATGAGGTGTCATATGAAAGGATTCTCATGAGTCGATCAACAAAACATCTCGATCTGACTGTGTACACTAGTCGATGCTAGGTGCACATCCCCTCCTTTATCTGAAGTAGTTTTTCTCTCAATTGACTACTTCTTGTTGGATATCATACTAGCTTATATCACCTTTGACTTGCAGTACCTTTTTTTAATGCCCAAATTTACCGCATTTCCAACATCTTCTCGTCGACTGAACCAGGGATTTAGATCTATCCTTCGACTTAGACTTTCTATCGGATAATTTTCTTTTATCTCTGTCAATCGATTGATATCTCACCATTAAATCATCTTTGGTCAATCCTTCCATGTTCTTCAGTATCATTTCTTCTGATAATAGAGATGCAACCACTTCTTCTAGAATTAATGTGGTTGAATTACTCCCTATAGCCATGACTAAGCTATCCCATGAGTCTAGCAAAGAACATAATAGAATAATACATTTATCATCCTCGTTGATTTTAATATCCCCATATGATAACCAACTTATTACAGTATTGAATGCATTCAAATGCTCATTTAATGAGCTCCCATCACTCATCCTCAAAATATATAGCTTCATCTGAAGAAATAGCTTGTTTACTAGGGATTTCAATTGGTACAAGATTCCCAACTTGTCCCACAATTGTTTTGTTGAGCATTCACCCAAGACATTCAACAACAACGAATCTGTAAGACAAAGTCAGTTTGTACTCCTTTCCCTTCTTTCGAGTTTCTTCCATTTTTCCCTCGACATACCCGTCGAAATGGTACTTGGATAGACCATTTCACATTATTCTCAATCTACAATGAGATCCTCAATTTTAAGCTTCTAAAGATCAAAATTACGGTCATTGAACTTTTCAATCTCTATCCTTGAACTACTTGTCATTTTTTCAAGCACAAATTTAAATATCTCTGACTTACAATTCTCACTAGACCTAGAGTTTAACTCATATATGATATTTTCTCACTTTAGCTCCAATACCACATGTATCAGAATGACTTAACTTGGATCTAATACCACATGTTAGGAAATAGACATCCACAATAAACCTAGTAGGAAAGAGAAGATAGATTTAGACAAGAAAATAAATGACAAACACAATACACAAAGATTTTACCCTAGAAACCCAAATGGGAAAAGGAGCATTCCTTGATCGTCTTTCTCCTTGTTGTCTTATTCATTCAGAATAAAGAGTTACATGACTAACCTTGGTCTACACCTAAGACACAATCACCATCATACTCTATTTCTTTACACAAGAAAAACCCTGTAGGCAATCTGGCTTATATCTACATGACCAACAACCTTCTGTGAAAGATTAACAAGAACATCCAAATATTGATCAACTTAATAAAATTACCGTGCGCCTTATTTTTGGATTTAGAGTATGAAAAAACCTAAATCATGGTTCCCCAAAACAGTTACAGATCCATGCAGATGATTGTCTACAAATCCCACAAATCTCAGGATTCTGTTACAGACGGCTTCAGTCAGATTACTAGTTGACCTCTAGTCGATATTCAGTCGGTTGTCACTCGATCTCCAATTGACCTCTTGTCATCCATGTTACCTCTCCAGGAGGTACCCTACATTTTTCAACTAGCTACACCATTGTAAGCCTAAGGATGCAAGTCAAATTTGACCTCTTGTCATCCATGTTACCTCTCCAGGAGGTACCCTACATTTTTCAACTAGCTACACCATTGTAAGCCTAAGGATGCAAGTCAAATAAATGTAGGTCGTGTGGAAGATTGTGTATTATGGATTCTTAGACTTGTTAGTTAACCATGATCATTCTTTCTAGACTTCATTCTCAATTCCCTTCATCCTGTATATGGTCGTGTGAACCTATATAATTACCCACATGGTCATTATTTCATAGACTATGTATGCATTCCTTGGCCATGGTGCATTTATAATTTTAGTTCCCAACATGGCATTCTCACAAACTCTTCAACAACTCACATTTTTCGAGGAAATTTACGAATCGCGATGCATGAGATTCCAGGGCCAAAAATACAACAAGGGATCAGATTGACTATCATCATTCATTCTTAACATGCCACATTGAAGTTTTGGAAAAGGGTTGGGTTATAATAAAAAATCAATTGTCGAAGGGTCCCATAGACACATTTGTGAAGGAAATGTGGCAAAAAGGGGGTCATAACCATGGAGATACTTAATGAAATCGACCATCTCTCATGTTGATCCACTCAAACGTTGGGTAAAGGAGTCGTGGGGTGCATTTTTCAAGTCAAATCGAGTGAGTTGTTGGGTAATCAAATTGAATGTTGCATTCTTCAAGATAATTGGCCCATTTACCAAGTTGCCTTAGCCGTTGGAATAAAGGAAACATGACGTTGGAATTTGGGGAGTTGAAATATCCATTTTCTCATTCAAATCAAGAAATTTGAGCATTGAACTAGCCATTTGACATCATTATGAGCTGGACGTTTTCGAATCAAGTCATGTCAAAACACTTTTGTGGTTATATTTTTTAATGTAAAAAATTCTAAGTGAATTATTCTTTGACATGTGGATGAGAAGTCAAATATATTATTTTAATGAGAGAGGGAAACTAGCTACTACAAATAAACTTTATAAAAGGCTAGCCCCTCCTCTCGTCATTGTTGTTGAAGTTTCGTGAGATCATAATGCCATTTTTTTTAACTTTCATCTTTTGTGTCTTGTGGATCGATTTTCTCTATGCTTGTACTTCCTGGTTAAGGATTTGTTTGTGCTTTGTATCAAGATTACTAGTGGGATTTGCAATAATCAATTGGATCAATACATTAAGAGGCTACCTAGTCACATGGAAGAAGGGAACTAGACTCCTTGTTTCTTCCTCTTTCTTTTTCAGTGTTAGTGGTTCAAACCCAAGTGTTGGAAAAAATTCCTCGCAAGTATCTTCAACCGCGGTTGGTTCTCAATCTCACCAAAGTTGATCCCTTGTTTTGGAAACCATCCTTCAAGGAGATTTCCTAGAAAACTCAAGAACAATCATCTTCTAAATAGAAATAGGGGTGATTAGTCCTTCGACTCCAAACCCAATATGTAGGTATCTTCCAAAGTTGACTTAAGACAAGTTATGGTCACGATTTCTCAAAGAAAGAGGTGGTAAAAGGTGAAAAGGTAAAAACTCACTTTCTTCAACCATCGTTATTCAAAATCAAAAACCTTTTTTTCATTTTTTCTTTTTATAAAATATAAAAACACAAAAGAAATCTCACCCTATATTTGCATTTCAATTTTTATCTTACAAGCTAGTATATCTATTGGGAATTTTACTCTAGAGAATTTCTCTACCGCAAGGATAAGTTTTCCCTTGGAATTTTTCATTTCAATTTTTATCTTACAAGCTAGTATATCTATTGGGAATTTTACTCTAGAGAATTTCTCTACCGCAAGGATAAGTTTTCCCTTGGAATTTTTGCATCTAACATTGTATTTTACAATGGTTTTAATTGAGAAAGTGTGCATATCTGTGTTATTACAACCAACTTATAATAATTCTACTTCCACTTTTCTCTCTCATAAACAGACGTTTAAGTAAGTATTTCATTACTGAAACCCTTTATTCATTTCCAAATTTTTTTACAAAGGTTGTATCATTTATTTTCTAGTTAGAACATTTAAATTTCATCCCTAACAAGTCCCCTTGTTGGCTGGAATTTATTTCTGGGTTTTGACCCAGGGGGATTTGAACCCCAAATATGCACTGCCATTTCTAGCTTGTTGGAAATAACATTTTATCACAAATCCAAGGATCTAGGGCATAGATGAACATTCATATATTGCTTCCCTAACCTTCCAATGCACATATATGTTGAAATTAAGTGTTAATACACTTGTGGGAGGCATAGACAAGCCATATCATTTGATGTTTTCTAATTTTATTTGTCATTTTGCAGATCTGAAATATTAAGTCAGTGAGGAAACACTCCATTTGCATCCACCTATTTTTAGGTACATAAAGAAAACCTTCTGGTAAAGTGGTAAGGATATCTAACTCATCTTTTTCTATTTGTTTAGTGTCATATTTCTTGATATTTGGGTGATTTTGAGCTTGTTGTTCTAAGTTACTTTTCATTTCATTATCCTAAACCAGAAAGGGTTGTTTAAATAATTAACTCCTACCTTCACCTAGTGTTTTTCATAGGCACTAGTCCATTGATCCTTGTGGTGAAGTGTTGTTTAGGGAAGCCTCCCAGAGTTCATTAGTGTAGGATTTTGTCTCAAATAGGGAACAAGAAAGTGTTGTGGTGACATTTGGACACCTACCCTTGTGGTACTACCCTAGAAACATGAGGAACTTGATAGGATACTATTTTGTTCAGTAATAGGCCACTTCAACTTCAAATTTCCCATCAATCACTTTGACTTATGACTTTCTAATCAATCACTTCGACCTTGACTTAACCATCGACTTGACTTTACTCGCCGGTTGATTCTTCACCCAATCGATCTAAATTGAATAGAAAATCAGAATATATTATAGCAGTACAAAAAATATAACAACCCAACAAGGCCACAGTTGGACCCTGTGTCCACATTTCACTAGGATGGATGGATGCTTGTGCATGTTAACAATTGACTACATTACTTAGTTTATCATATTATATGGTTTATGTTATCGCATAGTTTGTAGCTAGGACAAAAGGCTATAGGATAGAAGGCCAAACTGGCATAACAAGAACCAATCCCACCCAATGTCACCATAATGGGATGGTTATTTATTTTTAGGGAGGTTAGGCCTAGGGGATACATCCCCGGTGACCTGGGGTTTTGAAGAGGCAAAAGGCTAATAAGACAAAGATAAGAATTTCCCCCTTTCACAAGTCACCACCCAAATAGATAGTCCAGCCAAAGTCCAATTTAAGAAGTAAAACCCCCCCAAGGAAATGTACCTATCTGGAACAAAGCAACAACAAACTGATATATGCAAGCTATTTCAATGGGTTAGTACTTCATAAGACTATCTATTAAATATATATAATCATTTAGCAATAAATGTTGACGAAGTCAATGTTTATCAATATAGTAATGAAACTAATGTCACTTCACCAATAAATACTGGAACGATGTAGCATTCAATATAACCAATCAACACTTTATTTTATTTAATGCC
>CBVK0101581801.1:0-10059 GCA_900067695.1 Picea abies | reverse complement strand
TCGATCGAAATTTAATGCAAAAGTCCTGAAGCTTTGATGAAAATATTCTATTTGTAGCAGTTGGATGTATTGTTTCCTTTCTTTGCGTACGTACTTCCTGTATTCTTTAGTCATATCCATTTCTGTCTAAATAGGAACGTAATTTGGAACCTGGGATTCGTCGTGCAACTCCCTGGGATTCACGCTATTTAGAAAAACCATCTTTCCTCTAAGTTAACTCTAAATTCATCCTCAATAGTGCTCTGAGTTGATTCACGTGTTTTTCTTGTCACCACACACAACAATTTTAAACTGAAAACTGTTGCTTACTTAGCCTTTATTCTCTCAAGTTCAGTTACCGAGTCATTTGTTTTATCATTTTCTTAAATCGACTTCATAGCCCAAGATCTCACTCTTTTTGCCAATAGAACCATAACTTATTATCCAAAGGTGTTAAATCTAGTCGACAGCTTAAAGACATATTTTGTACCGAGACAACGTCTCCCGAGAGAGCCCTCTCCAGGTCCGAAAGGCTGGTTTCGGGTCTCAAAGTTGGTTCGTAGGTTTCCTTTGTCATCCGTTTCTCAGCCGAACGAAGTTTACAGAGAGCTAACACATATTTTATAAAAAACACATGGCATGATGTAATGTAACAATGAGGAATTGCATAAGAAAGAAATACTTTGTTTCTTTCAATGTGTGAATTGCTTAATGTATGTTTGTGGTGACAAAATGAAGAGAATAAAGTTGCAGTAATTCTGATGTTATCGGGTGTTACTTATGTTTCAATAGAAAGTATGTATTTTTGTTGCTTATTGTCGGTTGTTAAGTTGTGTTCAATGGATTGTCTAAATGGACACCCAAATGAAATTTTGTCCAAGTAGTCCTCATCATCACCAACACAAGACTGGATGGTCTATGTGATCCTCATGGCATCTTGGGTGAGATATTCTTCAGTCTTTGACTAAGAATTTATATGGTGATGCCTTGGTGTTTTCTTTGGTCAAACTCTGGATGAACCCTCAATCTTGAAACCCCCAACATTAGGAAGGATGCACGCAAGTGCGATTGACCTAATGCCTTATATTAGTTAAATCTTTGCAGAAGTTATTCTTGTTTTTGGATGTCTTTAGCTTTTATTTATAAGGGTGTCCTAGAAAGCATATGGAAAATCAACTTCAAGTTCTTGTGGTCTGGGGACAAGAAGAAAAGGATGATTCCCTTGGGTAAATGGTAGAAAATTATATCTAAAAAGAAATGGGTGGATGGGGATTAAAAAATGTTCATTTATTTGACAAACCTTTGGCTACAAAGTGTGTTTGGAAGTTGATTACATGTAATAATATTTTGTGTAGAATATTGGATTATAGATGCTTCAAGTAATTTCCAGAATGTATCAATAACATTGAATAATATTGTTACAACTTTTATTCGAATGGTAGATAGATTGTATGGAAGGTTGGGAATGTATCAAGGGTTAGGTGAATATCCTTGGGTTGTTTGTGGAGAATTTTTTAGGTTTCAATACCATTTAATTAATGTTCTACATGAGAAGTCTATTAGCATGGTTGGGATTAGAGGGGAAGATGAGATGTTGTGGGAACCATACATTTATAATATAAGTTATGATCATGTAAGCATAAAGGATTTAGACAATGAATTGATTTTTTCAAAGAATGTAGCTCAAGGATTACATACTCCCATGGTGATATATAAAGTTTTATGTGATAGGAATGGACAATGTGAAGTTATTTGGTGGTGGAAATCAATATGTAAGTTCAAGTTCCCATTAAAATATCAAATATTTAGGTGCCTTACTCCCAAGAATAAGGTACTCAACTAGGATGTTTTGCAAAATAGAAGCTAACATGGTCCCAACAAATTCCCTTTATACAAGGAAAATGAAGAAACTATTCTTCATTTTATTAAGTCATGTGATTATTCTACATAAATATAGAAAGAGCCAAAAGTTTCTTTAAAGCTAAGAGATTTATGGTGGGGGAACACTATTGAGGAAAGTTTGAGAAGTTGTTGTAGTAATAGTCCAATGAAGAGTTATAAATTTGTTCCTTTGATAACAACTTGGGGGATATGGTTTGCTCAATCATCTTTGAAGAGATATTTATCCTTCCTATTTAGTGTGCTACTTAGAGTATGTCTATTATCAAAAAATTCAAACAGACTCAAAATGAGAAAGCTCCAAGGCATATCATTGTGGAAGAAATAGACAAACTTGGAGCATGAGAATATTTTGATGGATCTTGCTAAGGGGACCCATCTATGTTTGGGGTAGGACAAATCATCTATATGAATTATTCCCATGATCTAAAATTCAAATCTAACTTAGGGAGGGGAACACATAACTTTTCAAAACTTTTGGAATTAAAGTTAGTTTTAATGCTTGTAGCTAAAAAAAGGTGCAACAAACTCCACATTTTTGGAGATTCATTAGTGGTGGTAAATTGAATGTGGGGGGTAAATACATTAGATAATTTTATTCATAGGCCCATCTATGAGGGGAACCAAAATTTTAAATTTCTTTTGATTGTATATATTTTCATCATGTTTACAAAGACAAGAATGAAGTTGTAGATTTAGGGATATAGCATATATATGAGGATTTGGAGGGTCAAACCTCTAAATAATCTATCACTTTGTTTTTTGGTGATTTTTTTTTCTAGAGTTGGTGATGATGTAGTTTAGCTATTTTTTACATTATATGGCTATTTTTGTAAAATCAGATATGTAATTATTGACATTTGGAGAGACAATTTGTGATCGCTATACTTGTTAGATATGTATGTTTTTATATCTCTTTGGGAGGGACAATATATTGGAAATATGTTATATGTGAACTATTAAAATATGTTCTCTATGAATTATTAGAATGCTCTTTTTTGTGAAGAGAGATATACAATATTTGTTGATTTATTAAAATGGAATTTCTATGAAGGAATCCAAAAATGTTTTAATGCATTTTACAAAATGTAATTTTGTTTTCTAATAAAGAAAATTACAACTTTCGTTTTACTAAAAAAGAAAAGATTACACTTAAGATTTTTATTGGCTCTTTTACAACCAATAATATTAGTGTTTTGTTTATTAATTTGGTTTAATTCATTCTTAAATTAGAACAACCAACCACTTTAACTAACGTTAATGAAAACACTAACATAACCACAAACATAAGCATGCCTTTAAAAAGACTTGAACTTTGATGATAGTAGTAATGCATGTTTTTACTGCCCCCACAAAAACCACAATTAACTAAACTGCTACCATTTTGAAAAAAATCTTTGAAATAAACTTTACATATTATCATAATTAAGATATTAAGATATTGTAATCACTATTCATCATTTTATTTTATACTCAATAAATATATTTAACTACTTCCTTAACTTCTAACCAAATTTCCTCAAATTAATATGAAAGAGATACCGAGATGCATATTTAATTGATCAAATATATCAACTAGTAATTTGTCCATCCCAAATCAAATTTAAAAGAGGATGGGAATGTAAATAACCTTGACTTATGTTTTTGTGACTTTGGTACAATTTTGATTTTGTAAAGTCAGGTCATGGCGACTAAATCTTGAGATGTGCTTCTAAGTGTCTTATGGTTTTCCTTATTTTCAGTATATTCCTTTTCTTATTCATAATTTTGAAGTTATTTTATTTTTGTCTTAGGATTTTCCCTTATTTTCAATATATTCCTTTTCTTAATCATAATTTTCATAATTTTGAAGTTATTCTATTTTCATTATAACATTAGCAATTATATCAATTTTCTTTGTTTAGCAAATATGAAAGCTTTACATTTATTTTAGAGCCTTGATTATGAGGTTTTGGTTATAGTAAGAGTTTACATGCATAATTTTCGTACAAACCACATTGAATCATCCCGTGTTAAATTTTTGTATGTCATGTATAAATTATATACATGTTCAATTTATAAATTGTATAAATTGAATTATCCCCTGTTAAATTGTTCTAGGTTTTTGTTCTTTTTAGTTGATGTTTTCTATTTAATTTTGTCATAAATCTGTTCAGAATTTGTTGGATCTGTAGATTTGAGTGATTAATTTTGTATAATATTAATGTTCCATGGGTTTTTCAGCATGCTGAATTCATATCTAGATTAAACATAGAATTTAAACAACCTAAAATTATGATTTAGTGCAAATTTGTGTAGTGAGATTCCCTCAAAGAAGGAAAAACATATAACAGTTAGACAACTCCATTATATTGTAGTTGATAAAATAAATTGTTAAATAGATACTTACAATTGTTAGTTCAAGTGATCATAAATGAGTGAGCAGTCATGGGTTCTACTCTTTTGATATCCTCAATTAAACTCCATAATCAAAGTCTGTTTACCATCCATAAATCATGGAGAATTACATATTTTCCCGAGAAATTTATCTGGATTTTTTTATGATCAAACATAAATATTGGATAATACAAGCTCGTTTCTGTTTGTTTCTGTGTTGTACCATATTTATACCTGTAACCAAAAAAAATGGGAGAAAACACCCCTTTCATACAGGGTTCTACATACCTGTAATGAAGTTGTGCATGCTCATTCCAGTTTTGCACGTGTTGAAGCAACTTCACGAGGGGTAACAAGATGCGTGCATGCCAGATCAAATTTTTTCAATGCGCACCAGTTTGAGTTCTGCCAATGCGTGTCAGTCCAAGTTTTGTAATGCATACCAAAAATCAAGAAGACAACGCATGCATACTAGAATCAAGAAAAATATATTTAGGAAATCTTCCCGAATGGTTATTATATAAAGCACGAGGGATCGTGGAGCAACAAGAAGATGAGTTGGAAAGGTAGTTGAGATTGCCATGATTCCAAAGAGGAAACAAGGAATGCTTGGGGGTGACATAAGCATGTGGGATTAGCTATTAGCTGAGCAGGTGGAGAATAATTGAAAGTGATTGAGCGTTAGAGAAAAAAGGCTATAAAAGGAAGCAATGATAATAGAAATAAAGTTGGTTAGTTAGTCAGTGAGTTGGCAAGTTGGATAGATTGCTAGATTGTTGGTTGGTTGGTTGTTGTTGTATGGATATTATTGATCTTTCTCTCAACATATATTTTGTAATGTCCCTAGTTGTAAGTTTGGTTCTGTCACATTTACATATTTTATACAAAACACATGGCACAATGTAATGTAACAATGAGGAATTGCATAAGAAAGAAAGACTATAATGTTTCTTTCAAAGTGTGAAGTGATTAATATATGGTGGTGACAAAATGAAGAGAATAAAGTTGTAGTAATTCTAATGTTATGGGGTGTTACTTATGTTTCAATGGAATGCATGTATTGTTGTTGCTTATTGTTGGTTGTTAAGTTGTGCTCAATGGATTGTCTAAATGCACACTTAGATGAAATTTTATCTAATTAGTCCTCATCATCACCGACACAACACCAAATGGTCTATGTGATCCTCATGGTGTCTCGGGTGAGATCTTCTTCAGTCTTTGATTGAGGATTGATATGGCAATACATTGGGGTTTTCTTTGGTCAAACTTTGGATGAACCCTCGGTCTTAAACCCCTCCAACATTAGGAAGGATGCACGTAAGTGCGATTGAGCCAACAACTTAGATTAGTTAAATCTTTGCAGAAGTTATTCTTGTTTTTGGATGTCTTTAACTTTTATTTCTAAGGGTGTCCTAGAAAACATATGAAAAATCAACTTCAGGTTCTTGTGGTCTAGGGACAAGAAGAAAAGGGGGATTCCCTTGGGTAAATGGTGGAAAATTCTATCTAAAACGAAATGGGTGGATGGGGATTAAAAAATGTTCATTTATTTGGAAAACCTTTGGCTACAAAGTGTGTTTGGAAGTTGATTACATGTAATAATATTTTGTGTAGAAGATTGGATTATAAATGCTTCAAGTAATTTCCATAATGTATCAATAATATGGAATAATATTGTTACAACTTTTATTTGAATGGTAGATAGCTTGTATGGAAGGTTGGGAATGGATCAAGGGTTAGGATAGGTGAAGATCCTTGAGTTGTTTGTGGGGAATTTTTTAGGTTTCAATACCATTTAATTAATGTTCTACATCAGAAGGGGTTACTCTTTCTTAGCAATGTGGCTAGTCAAGAACTTAAAACTATCTAAAAGCAGGAATGGAAGTCTATCAATATGATTTGGATGAGAGGGGAAGATGAGATGTTGTGGGAAGCATAAGTTCTGATCATGTAAGAATAAAGCATTTAGACAATGAATTGATTTTTTCAAAGAATCTTGCTCAAGGATTACATACTCCCATGGTGAGATATAAGGTTTTATGTGATAGATGGACATGGTGAAATTATTTGGTGGTGGAAATCAATATGTAAGTTCAAGTGCCCATTAAAATATCAAATATTTACATTTCTTAACCCCCAAGAATAAGGTACTCAACTAGGATGTTTTGCAAAATAGAAGCTGACATGGTCCCAACTGATCCGAAATCGGATCTAGAAGCCTGATAGGGCTTGAAAAATGATCAAAAATGAAAGTATAAAGAAGCCTCCCCCACAAAGAAAAGGCCCGGAGACGTAGGCAAAAGTTGTGCCGAACTCCGTTATCAATCTGCGTGTCTATGGTTTGTTGTCTATATTTCATTTCAGATTTGCATATGTGTATTTGATTGATATAATTCCTCTTCTTTCCTCATTCTTTCACTAAATTCTCAATGGTTAATTAATACATGCAAGATTAAAAACTCAGCCATAGTCATTTAAAAGATCCAACGGATCACCAACAAATTCCCTTTTTACAAGGAAAATGAAGAAACTATTCTTCATTCTATTAAGTCATGTGATTATTCTACATAGATATGGAAATAGCCAAAGGTTTCTTTAGAGCTAAGAGATCTATGGTGGGGGAACACTATTGAGGAAAGTTTGAGAAGTTGTAGTAATAGTCCAATGAAAAGTTATAAAGCTCTTCCTCTGATAACAACTTGGGGGATATGGCTTGCTCAAGCATCTTTGAAGACATATTTATCCTTCCTATTTAGTGTGCTACTTAAAGTATGTCTATTATCAAAAATTTCAAATAGACTCAAAATGAGAAAGCTCCAAGGCATATCATTGTGGAAGAAATAGACAAACTTGGTGCATGGAATATTTTGATGGAGCTTCTCAAGGGGACCCACCTATGTTTGGGGTAGGATGGATCATCTATATGAATTATGCCCATGATCTAAAATTCAAATAGGGAGAGGAACAAATAACTTTTCAAAACTTTTGGAATTAAAGTTAGCTTTAATGCTTGTAGCTAAAAATAGGTGCACCAAAACTCTATATTTTTGGAGATTCATTAGTGGTGGTAAATTGGACGTGGGGGGGTAAATACATTAGGTAATTTTATTTATAGGCCCATCTATGAGGCAATCCAAAATTTTAAATTGCTTTTGATTGTATATATTTTCATCATGTTTACAAAGACAAGAATGAAGTTGTAGATCTAGGGATATGGCATATATATGAGGATTTGGAGGGTCGAACCTCTAAATAATCTCATCACTTTGTTTTTTAGTGAATTTTTTTCTAGAGTTGGCGGTAATGTAGTTTAGCTAATTTTTATATTATATAGCTATTTTTGTAAAATCTGATATGTAATTATTGACATTTGAGAGACAATTTGTGATAACTATACTTGTTAAATATGAATGTTTGATAACTATTAGAATATTAGAATATGTATGTATGTTTGTATGTAATTATTGACATTTGAGAGACAATTTGTGATAACTATTAGAATATGTTCTCACATGAATTATTAGAATGCTCCCTTTTGTGAAGAAAGATAAACAATATTTGTTGATTAATCCAAAAAATGTTTTAATTTTTGTTGATTAATTCAAAAATATTTTAATGCATTTTACAAAATGTAATTTTATTTTCTAATAAATAAAATTAGAGCTTAAAAAAAACTACACTTAAATAAAAAAATTTATTGATTACTTTACAACCAACAATATTAGTGTTTTGTGTATTGATTTGACTTCATTCATTTTTAAATTAGAACAACCAACCACTTTAACTAGCATTAAGAAAAACATGAACATAACCACAAATATAAGCAAGCATATCTTTAAAAAGACTTAAACATTGATAGTATTAATACCTTGTTTTTACTGCCTCACAAAAACCACAATTAACCAAACTGCTACCATTTTGAAAAAATAATCTTTGACACACGCTTGTTTATATCTTATCATGATTAAAATATTGTAATCATTATTCATCATTTTATTTTATATTCATTGTATTTAACTACTTCCTTAACTTCTAACCACATTTCTTCAAATTAATATGAAAGAGATAGTGAGATGCATATTTAGTTGATCAAATATATTAACGAATAATTTGTCCATCCCAATTTAAAAGAGGATGGAAATGTGAATAACCTTGACTTATGTTGTTTCTGTGACTTTTTAAAATAGTACAATTTTGATTTTGTAAAGTCAAGTCTGCTCAAGCTTTTAACTGTCTTAGGATTTTCCCTTATTTTCAATATATTCCTTTTCTTATTCATAATTTTGAAGTTATTTTCTTTTTCATAATTTTGAAGTTATTTTCTTTTCATCACAGTATAAGCAATTATATCATTTTGCTCTGTTCAGCAAATATGAAAGCTTTACATTTTTGAGAGCCTAACTGTCTTAGGGTTTTCCCTTATTTTTTTAAGTATATTCCTTTTCTTATTCATAATTTTGAAGTTATTCTATTTTCATCATCATCATTTTTAAGTTATTCTATTTTCATCACAGCATTAACAATTATATCATTTCGCTCTGTTCAGCAAATATGAAAGCTTTACATTTCTTTGAGAGCCTTGATTATGAAGTTTTGGGTATAATAAGAGTTTATATGCACAGTTTCCGTACAAACCACATTGAATCATCGCCTGTTAAAATGTTTATGAATGTCATGTATAAGTTGTATTTGCCGTACAAACCACATTGAATCATCGCCTGTTAAATTTTTTATGAATGTTATGTATAAGTTGTATTAGCCCTAGTTAATTGTTCTACAAATTTGTTTTTTAGTTGATGTTTTCTATTTAATTTTATCATAAATTTGATAAGAATTTGTTGAATCTATATATATATTTGAGTGATTAATTTTGTATAATCAAAATGTTTTATGGGTGTTTTAGCATGCTGAAATCTATTTCTGAATTCAAAAATGAAATTTAAATAATAGAAAATTGTGATTTCGTGTAAATTTGTATCTCCAGATTCGGGCAAAAAAGGCAAAACTTATAACAGTTACACAACTCCAATTGTATTATAGTTGATAAAATAAATTGTTAAATAGATAGGGCAAAAGTTAGTTCAATTGATCATGAGTGACTGAGAAGTGAGATCTCTGGCCTCATGCTGAGTTGAGGAAATCGTGGATTCTACTCTCTTGATATCCTCAATTAAACTCCCTCCCCAATCAAAATCTGTTTACCATCCATAAATCATGGAGAATTACATATTTTCCACTAAAATTTCTCTGTAAATTTTTTTATCAAACAGAAATACTGAATGATACAGACTCGTTTCTATGCTGTACCATCTTTAGACCTATAACAAAAAAAAAATGGGAGAAAAAACCCCTTTCACACAGGGTTCTGCATCCCCACTGAATCTGATAAGTTGCAATAAGATTTCACTAAATGAGGTTATAAATATATGTATTCAGTAAAACAATAATATCCGATCTTGATTCAACAAAATCTTATGCATTTCTCTAAGCCTAATCCCCCTGCGTTCAGGCTTGTGAAACAATATTAAGTAGAAGGACCGGCGCTTCTTGTGAAGGGAGAGGGGAAGTTCGGCAGAACGGGCACGTCGCCTGCAGTCGAAGCCATTCATCGACGCAATCCATGTGGAACATGTGACCGCATTCAGGGATCACTCTCACCACCTCCGATTCCCCATATTCGCTCAGGCAAATCGAACAGCACTTCTTGTCCTCCGCCTCTTCATCTTCTGCAGAATTCGATGAGCCGGCGCAGGTTTTTTGCGAGAATAACATCTTCGGGCACGAATCCAAGGTCGCCTCATCGAT
>CBVK0101581800.1:0-15391 GCA_900067695.1 Picea abies | reverse complement strand
TTTTACTTTAAGAATTTAACATTACCATTAAATACTAGGGTGGGCGAGTTTTTCCCATCGACCCGCGAGTTTTTGCCGAGTTTTTCCAAAAACTCGCGAGTTTTTCCCAAAAACTCGCCAAAAACTCTTCAAAAACTCGCCCGAGTTTTTCACCAAAAACTCGTCAAAAACTCGTTTTCTTGAAAAACTCGTGAAACTCGCGAGAACTCGCGAGTTTTTGCCGAGTTTTACAACACTGGTATGAACCTCTATTGTGACCTATGGCGAGATTAGAATATTCCGAAAGGAAGCAAAGAAGTAAAGGAAACCCTAGACGAGATGTCGGCTGCAGAAATATAATGAATGTGAATTAATTAGTACCCAGAAGGAGAAGTCGGCCCCAATAAGTCTGCCAGACCACTATAAATACAGGGCGCCAGTTCTCATTATTCATACTTCTCAGAATTGCAGAGAGCAGTTTCTGCACACTGCAGTTGGCAGTTTTGTGCGCAAGTTTCTGGGGAAGAGTGTTGCGCCAGTTTTTGGGTGGGACTATCTGATCAGCTTTGGTTACTTTTCTTGCCTGGAGCATTAGCCTTGCTTGGCTGTTGATTGCTACCAGTGTTCTTCTCTGTCAAGGTCAAGGTGCTTAGAGGGTGGCTTCGGCCTATGGTTGGGTGACAAGGGTATTGTCAATGGTAAAACGAGCACAATCTTTCATATTCTAACACAACATTAGATGTGCTCATGAAGTTGTTTGTCCTGTCATGGAAGAGGATGCTATAGATTGGTTTACTAGCCTTTTGGACAATAGTATTAGCACCTTAGTTGAATTGGAGAGTGTTTTCATTGAAAGATGGGAAGAAAAGAAAGAAAATAGATACTTGTTGGCTGCTCTGAGTGGTGCTAAAAAGAACGGGAATGGAACTATGGAAGAGTTTGACAATAGATTCAATTAGATAGTGCAAAAGCTTCACATAGACATCAAATCCTTGCTTGCAACTATCATGATCTACTACTTGGATTCTTTTGATGGGAACTTCAGTTTCCTATTGAGAGAAAAGGGACCAAATAATTTGATGGAAGCTCAATAGTTGTTACTCGAAGTTGAAAAGAATTGCATAGCCTCAGGAAAAGGGGAATTGCATGTTTTAGTAAGAGCAAGCTCTTTCAAAACTTAGCCAAGAACAAGAGCTGTGAATACAACTGACCCTTCTCCAGATTCAATGACTATAATAAAAGAGGGAATGAAATCACTGCAAACATCATTTTCAAATATCTAAGCTTCTATATTCGGGATGCAAAATAGAATGGTTTGAATGGAGAGAATACAACAAAATCAATTTCAACCTAGGAGAAACTTTGAAAGAAATAGCGGTCCAAATGATCAAAGAGTTCATGTGCCCATGAATCCTACTAAATTGGTAAATCAAGAGGATTATTTGTGGTGCCAGTGTTGCCAAGAGTCTCATGATGAACCTTAATGTCTAGAATATTAGCCATCTTTTGAGCAAGGCGTTGCTTGGTCATCGAAAGATCACAATTAGTCAATTGATTTAAATTTTGTTGATGATGACCTCGTTATTTGTATGTCTGAAGGAAAGGCATTTAATGTATCAAATGAAGATATCCAACAAATTAAGCAAAATAGTGTGGAATCAGATAAGATCACTAAGACGTTTGGACCAAGGCCCACTCATAAAGAGATTTTGGATAAGGGTTGTGTTAGCACAAATTTCCGCACTTACAAGAATGTAAATAAATTATGAAACAACAAGCTAGAAATCCGTGCAACTATAGGAGAAGATGCCCTAAAAGTGCCACTGGCAAAAACTCCTCTCTGTTGGGCTAATGCGTGCCAACCTCAGGGGGGTTGTCCCTATGTTTTGTATGTGCTATCTTCCCTGTAAATCTGCAAAATAAATCTGAAAATACGCACACAAGATGACCTTTGGCTAGCGATCAAGCTACCAAAGGGGTAATTTGTATAATCTATAAATTGAAGTGGTAGAATCTTTGCAACATTAGCTTTAAGAAGTATGGAAAAAGAGAAAGAAAGCACAATTAAATGGTTGAAGAACACCAAGATAAAAGGCTAAGAGCTTCTAAAAACACAAAAGCCAACACAATACCAACAATCCTCAAGAGCTTGATACGGGCATAACAAAGTTTTATTCCTGTGTTTGCCAAAAGTCTAATTGCACCATGGAGACAAATACATAAACTAGTATACTGATGACTCTTGCACAAAGAAATAGAAGCTAAGAAGAGAAGAGAGAGAGAATGAGAAAGTCTGATGCTGCTGTTGAAATCCAACCAAGAAACAATGAAGAGACCCTCATTATATAGAACCATGAGGGCGCATAAGAGGAAGGAGAGAAAATAGCGCATGGGACAAAAGTAGAAGAGCGCATGAGCAAAAGGGAGAAAATAGGGTGCATGATCTAAAAAAGGGAATGTGCATGTATGGGAAAGGAATTCACATGAGTGGAAGGAAGGAGTGTGCATGAGAGAAATAGGAGAGTGTGCATGGGAGAAAGGCATGCATGCGCATGAGGGAGAAGAGGGCGTGTGAGGAAGAGGAGATACGCATGCATGCACATGAATGAGAGGAAATACATGTGGGCTAAGGAGTGTGCATGAGAAAGAAGAGACATGTACTTGAGGGAGAAAAGGAAGATACACATGGGCTAAATAAGAAAAGCATGCGCATGAGAGAGAATTAGATGAGACTTAAGTTAACTCTACCATGCCAACTCGCAACCAAATCCATGCGCAAACTCATCTCAATGCATGTGCCAACTCACACTAGTTAGCTCAATGCATGCACTTTGTCATCCTCATCCATGCACCTTGATTGACTCAAGCATGCATGCGCTTAAGTTTTGCCACTTGTCACACTTCGAGACTACCACATGTCATCCTGCATGGTGACCGTTCTCCCCTAACCTAGGGATAACTAAGGAGATTATGTCTTGAGACCCACAGGTCCTAGACATGGAGTACCGAGAGCTAGATCGACTTGAGCATGGCCCTGGAGGGCCCATCCTTTCATTCTTCAACGCCTCCACTTTGTCAGCAGTAGCAACATCCATCACATCGGCTTGGTTTTGCAGCAGAGATGGGTCTTGCTCCATGAGGTAATGAGTCCGAGTATCATGGTATGTGTTACTATGATCCTCAAAACCTTTGAATATGTGCATTTAATTCTTTTTGCTTCTAACGTGTGCTTGGACCTTATGCTTTTCCACTTGACCATACCTGGGGGGAATGACAGGATGCCCTAGTAAGCTGGTACCCATAGGGTTTGAGTTGCCACTGGGGGGATTCATAAAAGGCCATCGTCCGCTCCCACCATACTTACCACTTTTCATCTTTTTCTCGCTCATCCATCCCATTACACTGGTTCGGGCATTGGGTGGCCAAATATCTAAGGGTTGTACCTTGCCTTGTGGGAAGAAGGGGCTAAAGGCCTAGAGGGTAAAAGTAGCTGGCAAGAGATAAAATCCAAAAGAATGAAACCTTCAGATGCTTCGCCCAGGGATCCTCGAGAAAGCAATAGAAAGCTTCTCAGCAAGAAACAGAGGGACCCATAAAAAATAATAAAACAAGACCTAGTTAGAGGATAGGGGGTCTCATCACGAGCGAGTCTATTAGGTCCATGGGCATGTAACGGTATGACACTACCGACAACTGGTCACCATGCCAGGGTAGTGGCTCTTGGTGGCATAGCCAAGAGAAAGGGGGTCTCATCACGAGCCAACCTTCTCATTTCCATGAAATGCTTATAGGTAACATTGCCACCACTGGTCACCACGCCAAGGTAGTGTCCCCTAACTAGCCTCTTGAAATAAACAACAATAAGAATAAAAGATAAAAGGCATGAATGGGCTTGGAAACATTTGCATCCATGACAGGTGCAACTCACCCTCTTCAGAGGCACCCACAGGTAAGCCATACATTTCCCTGCTATCACTGCACCCCTTGCCCAGACATCCCCTACCACCTCTTCCACTCACATGGCCTAGATTTGACTTCTCCCGGAAACACCCCACATCCAATGAGCATTAGCCCAATAGGACGTCCTAACGTTCCCTCCAAACTTGGCTTGCAGATTAGCATAATGTCTTTGAGCACTTGTCTGGGTAAAGGGGGTTTTATGCACATGTTTAATAACTTGATGATTTGATGTGATTGACATTGCTATGATCCCTGTGACTTATGAGCCCATGGAGGGCGTATTTGTTGATGTTGTAGGGCCACACCCGGTGGACAGGTACACATAGGGAGATGATTAGTTCGGACCTCCATGGGGCTAAAAGCCTACGAGATGGATGTTGAGACCCCAGTAGGGGGAAGAGACAGATCATAGGATTTCACCAGAGAGAGAGGAGGACGTTTCACCAGGGGCAGCCTGGCAGCCCTGGACCCAGGGGGTTGTGCCCTTTCCACCATGATGTAGGCCTTGGAAAGCCCATGACATCATCTAGTGTTTTGGGATGTTTTGGAGGCAATTGTGTGCCAAGTGGCACGTGTGGGAGGTTCTTGAGGCCCAAGAAGGCCTAACGTTTTATTCCAGGAGGCCAACGTTGCCCAAAAAGGGCCTAACGTCACCCTAAAGGGGCATGACGTCACCTTAGCAACTTGTTTTAGGGTTTTATTATGACATTTAATGTAAAAACTGGATATTATTTGTAACTGACCATGTCGGCCTTTTTGACCTAATTCTGGTCGTTTGTATTGTATAAATAGGGGGAAATTTGCGCCCTAATTAGGGTTTTATGACTGAAATTTAGTGCGCACTTGTTGAAGGAAGGCTATTCTTGGTGTTTTTTGGCATTTTCTTGGTGGAGAGTTTACAACTAGGTGATGTGCTAGATTATTCTTGGTGAATGTAAGTAAAATTCTGCAATTCTTCTTGCTTTTGAATGGTTATAGTATCTTTACTTTGCATTTTGCTAAAGATTATGAAATTGCTAGCTTAAAACCCTAGGAGATTAAGCGCATGTTATTGTCCTTATCTCAATTTCTACCCACCTACTAGATTGTGCTAAGGGCCTTGCCATTGCAACACCCTAGCACTTGTTGCTTCATCTTAGCCGTCACTTGCTTCATTCTTTGAGTTAAAGAGGGAGGAAAATCTACTAAGGCCTAGGGTTACCTACACCTTAGTAGTCATTTTCCCCTAGGGTTTGGTGGTTGAAGCCTTGGATTACCAACACTTCATCCATCAACTTCTCTTGTCTTTGGCTCTCCCATTATCATCATGCTCCTTCAACATTTGCAGCCACTTTATTGACTCCATTTGCTCTAAGAAAGCACTAGTCTAAGACCTCCATTGAGTTTTTGATCAAACAAACCTTCAAAACCTATTCTTTAAACAACCTACTAACACTTTCTAACCCTAGAATAGCTTGATCTACTAACCTACTTGCTGCTGTTATTAAGGTAAGTTACAACCGTTTAATGCAACATTAAAAGCTCATAAAGTAATTGTAAAGGCTGAATTATAGTTTGTCTTATGTGCTTCTATCAAATGCTAATGATATGACTTCAATGGTTAATGGTTTTTAGTCATCTTGAAGCTTGTCTTAAGACATTTTATGTGAAGTATTGCTCTATAAACATTGCTGTTATAAGATTTCTGTTTACTTCATTATATTCAACAAATTGCTTTCTTTAAGAAAGTCAACGGTTTTATGAAGTGCTAACCAGCAAGTGCTCTTGCAAATATATAGTTTTCCTGTTGCTTTGTTCCGGGCAGGTACACTTCTGACATATTAC
Source organism: Picea abies (assembly GCA_900067695.1). Taxonomy (NCBI): domain Eukaryota; kingdom Viridiplantae; phylum Streptophyta; class Pinopsida; order Pinales; family Pinaceae; genus Picea; species Picea abies. Next base: position 9,628 of record CBVK0101581800.1, on the reverse strand, counting down.
ATCTTAATTGGTTATTTAAACTGGATTTTCTGATCGGTGGTGACTTGTGAGAAGGGACCTTTTACCTAGCTACTTTCCCTTGCCTTCTCAAAACCCCAGGTCATCGGGGACGTCTCCCTTGGGCCTACCACCCTAAATAGAAAGAGACATCCTATTGAGGTGACAGTGATAGGATTAGTCTCCAATTATGCCAATTTTCTCTTCTTTAACCTTTCCTACTATCAAAGTACAAATTGTGCGATAACAGTGACCATACCTACCAATAATAACACTGCTAAAAATAGACATACTAAAAATAGCAGTTCGCTCGAAAAATATGAAAAGACCAAAAACGTTCAGGACTGCTAGGAGAACCTTGCCAAATATAGTATGCCTAAAAATAGGCACCGCTAAAAATAGAAACTCTTCGCATGTCAATGAAAATATACTCATCAGATTCAATTTTCTGCAAGGAGCCCGAATATGTGCTTGGAATTGTCATCCGAACCATGAAACTCTAATTGCTAAAAATAGTGAGTGCTCGCATGTTGTCTGGAAAAGGCTCATTGGAATTGTGAGCTTGCAAGGACTCTGAATATGTAATCAAAACTACCGTGCAAGCCTCTGAATTGTGTTTCCAAAAAAGTAGGAGATCTGCGAAAAATAGCCATCTCTCTCCAATCCACGAAAGCCTGCGCAAACTTTGTCTTTGAAACAAGAAACACAAATAGACCAATCCTATACCTGAATTCATACGGGAACCAACCATAGCTCACGCTAAGCTATCTCTGGGAAAACTGTCTGAATTTCAGCCAAATAGAACATGTCGGCTCTTAACCCTGAAGATTTGCAAGTGAGAAAATGCAGGGGTTAACAGGTTGGTAGTGTATGAACGTAGAATGCTAGGGGAGAGAAACATAATAATGGCTTAAACCCATAAGTGTCCCAAAAGACCCAAGGCCAAGTGAATACAAATCCCACAGTTGGAGCCGCCAAGTATTCTTCTTCTGAGATGGTACATTCAGGTACAAAGGTTGATTTAAATATTGATGTATCAAGTGAGTTGGCTAAGGGAAAGATTGCGGTTCTTGTTTCTCAGTTAATAAAGATCCCTTTACAGAGGGAAAAGGTGGGATTTGAAGATGTAAAGGAGGTCAATGCAGATTTCCTGGAGTTGCTTCAAGTGATGAATCAAGGGAGAAAGAATGGTAACCATAGTCCTTTCTTTATTACTTTGATGATTAATGTCTTGTTGTTTCATAACTGCATGTTAGATTCTGGAGCCTTGACCAATGTCATGTCCCTCATGGTGATGAATCAGTTAGGCCTCAAGACCACCCTCCCTTACAAGAATGCATGTGCTATGGATTCAAGAGAGATCAAGGTGTGTGGTTTTATTAAGGATCTTCAACTTAAGTTGGCAGCCTACTTGGATATATCTGCATTGATGGATGTTGTTGTTATTGGTGTTTTGGATGCATGGGGAATGTTGTTATCAAGGAAGTGGGCTGCTAGTTTGTGAGATAGTATTCAGATGGATTTGTCATATGTTACCATCCCAACATGTGAAGGTACTTTTGTCACATTATATAGAGAACATCCAAGAAGTTACCATGTAGAATATCCTAATGAGCCTATGAATGAGTTAATTTGTGTTGATGATGAGTTTGTAAATTATGCTATTCTTTCCCATTCTCTAGCCCCAAGTACTGAAGATGTCTCTCAGGAGAAGAAGGCTGGTGTATGGAAGATGGATTTTGATTGGTCTTGGTCTAGGTTAGGAGTAGGAGATGGCATAGTTTTTATATCCCCACAAGGTGAGTCTACATGTTTTTTGTACAAATTAGAGATCGATCTAGGTTAGGAGTAGGACATGACCTAGTTTTTATATCCCCACAAGGTGAGTCTACATGTTTTTCGTACAAATTAGAGTTTGATTGCATACATAGTAGAGTACAAAGCATTATTGTTGGGTTTGGAGCTAGCAAGGGATATGGAAATTAAGGTTCTACAAGTGATTGGTGATTCTGATTTGGTTGTGATGCAAATTAAAGAACAATTTGTCGTGAAGAATGACAGATTAAAGAAGTATAGGCATGCTGTATGGGATTCAATTGAGTTGTTTGATGCATTTGGTATAGAAGTTGTTGCAAGAGAAAATAATGTTCAAGCAAACGCATTAATTGTGGCAGCAACCACCCTTCAACCATGTGAGGAATTAATGGGCGTTGATCATAGGATGGAAGTAATGTTCAGATCCTCTGTTTTAGATAATTTTGAACACTGGAAAGTGTTTCATCATGATGCTCAGATAATCAATTTGCTTAATAATTTGCAAGAGTTCTCTCATAACATAGTTGATTGGGTTGGTGAAGATAGTGAGGAACTTGAAGTTAGACAATTGGTGAAGAACAAATATCCTACTAGCCTTGTCCCATTAGAGAAAATTTTTGATCGGAATGACATGTACAAAAGGATAGGTGAAACCATAAAAGGACAAGAGGATCATTCGCTCAAACACAGTTGAGATCTGCAAGTACAGTTCAGATCTGCAATATTTTTCAAGCACAGTTCAGATCTGCAATCACATAATTCAGATCTGCAATCACACAGTTCAGTTCTGAAATCACACAGCTCAGATCTGCAGAAATATTCCACCAGCGAAAATCTTTGAGGGGTTCAATCCAAGGGTTGGAGGCAGAATTTCTCAAGGCGTTAAGTGGTTTCCAGCAGCCCACGCAAAGGAGTATCAAACCCCAAATAACATCCTCAGATCTGAGCCTTCCATCAGTGGCTATAAATATTTCTTCTTCAGGACTGCAGTTTAGCCCCAGATCTGTAGAAATTTATGGCTAGTCTAGATCTGAAGTATTCCAGTCTCAGTTTGTCTAAGCGTTTTGGTCAGGCAGGTTCTCCAAGTCTTGGTGAGTTGATCTAGGTTCAGATCTACAGTATTCTCCAGAATCCAGATCTACAAGCAGCACAAGTGTAAAAGTCCCTAACCGTCCTCTCTCTTTAATATTTGTACTGTAGCACCCTATATAGGGTTTGTACCTGCAAGCTCATTAATCAATAAGAGGAAAGATCTTTGCTGGGGTTTTCTCCCTTATTGGGTTTCCCTAGGGTAAATCTCTGTGTCCTACTGTGATCTTGTTTATTACACTGTTCTTGTCTATTCAATTTTTCAGTATATTGTGGTTTAAAGATTTAATGTGTTGAAAAAGAAGTTAAAGATCTCTTCTATCGAATTGAGATTAAAATTTAACGGGAACCACCCCTATAGGTCACGATTAAAGGATCTTGAGGCTTGGTGGAGGATGAGTATAGGTCAAGGAAAAGGCTGCCAATTGATAGGACCTGCAAAACAAATGTTAGACAACCCAAACCAAGACAATATATGATAAAATAAACCCCAAGACAAGAGGGAAATCAGCAAGAAGCCTTGCTGTCCCAAAATTACAGCATATAACAGTGATATATCAGCAACAATGGAATTATAACAGCTGCAAATTAGACCATCAAAATCAGCATATGATATTGGATAAGAAAGCTTGCAATTAGTAAACAATTTTCCAATGCAAACCAAGATTTTGATGTCAAAAGAGGGTTGTAAAAGAGTATTATCAGCAAAGAATTATGACATCCCTATGGGTGTAGCAAACTTTTGCTACAACAGCGAATTCTGACCACTAAAATCAGCAAGTAAGCCATCCAAACAATAGCCCTTTATCAATGATTAACTATCAAAACTTACAAACAATTTTCAGCGGTAGAAAAGTAGAGAAATTGTGAGAGAAAGAGTGTTTGCTGCAACCCTAATGGCTGTAGCTTAATGTTTATTACAGCAGACTAATCACTTGACCAAACAAGACACCCTTGAGGTAGAAGAGAGTCCAAAGCATGCAGAATTCAAATCCAACTTAATTAATTTCAAAACCTCAATTTTCACGTTTACCATTGCAATAATTAACAATCTCCAATGCAAAGATTAGTGCTTTGTTATTGGGTGAAGGGAGTCTCTTCTTTGGAAGACAAACTAACCAAAGAGGAAGAAGAGGTTTTTGTTGAGAGTTAAACCCTTATAACACCCAACAATAATCCTTCCAAATCATCTAGCTTGGGATTCAAGATAAACTAGGGTTTAATGTTTCTTTAGGGGTGTAAACCCTCTTACTCCCTAGAGAAATAAACCTTAGCTAAACCTTGCAATAAGGGTGTAATGTTAATTTTTATACCGAGGCAAGTGGTGTTCCTTAGGCTTGGTCTCTTTGCCTAAGGAAATGTGACCACTTTAATGTAAAACCCTTTTATTTCATAAAGTGAAAGTGACTTAGGAAATAAAAGCTAAGTGGGTCTTTTATTTAAGTTGGGTGAATAAAGTATTAAAAAGTGAATTTCATGTGCACTTTATTTTCCACCGTTGATCTAATTAATTATGAGCCTTTGGATCATGTGGACACCCAAAAGTCACTTTGGGTATATGAAAGGTCAAGAGGGAAGAAAGAGACCATTAAATGTCTCTCATGAGTTCATTGAGAGAACACACACAAACATTCGCTGAAGAGAGAGAAGATTGGTGAGCAGGAAGAAGAAGCATTTCCAGAAAAGGAGAGGCATGATTTTCCATGCAAAGATGGGCACGGAAATCGAGGTACTTACCAACAATTAATGACAACGATAACCAGACCATACCGTACGGATTCATGCATAAAAATCGAAGCGTCAGTACAACATTAATTAAATACGTACGACCGTACGGATTCGTACAATTTGCACATAAATCGAAATCCGTATAGTTGCTGATTGATGTCCGTACAACGTACGAAATTTCTGAGTAAGTTGGCTCAGAAATAGAGAGGTTATTTGGCACGGTTTCCAAGGAAGATTTGTCTTGGGAAAAGAGATAAGTGGTCTCTGTTGTGTAATTAATTTTCTGCTGCAAATGTAATTTCCAGATGCTTGCAAATTAATAAAAGAAGCTGCCCTCTCAGAAGAACAGGTTTCCCCTACACTGGGGGTTTGTCTTGGGTCATTTTTGGACCAAAATTTCTTGTGTACCGTGGTTGTTTATTTCTAAGTTATTTCTGCATTTAATTTCCAGTCAAAGAAGTTGTCTCTTGTGTTTCAATTTCAACAATTTCATTTCCAGAATTTAATAATTGTCATAAGATGAAATTTCTGTTTATGGGTTAGGCATTAAACTATGGGAGTGATAAGGAGTGAATGAAACCTGATTGGGACTTCAAATTTCTTCATGGTATCAGAGCGTTGGTGGCTGGAAAGTGAGTTATTAATACTCATAAATTTTATATTAGCAGTAAAATTTTGTGGGCAGATTTGTTGAGTGGAGGTTTGGATTTGTTTTCTTCAACAATATGGCTACAAGTTTGAGGTGGGAGGATAGGCTAGAAGGGGCAGGAAATTTCTGTCCGTGGAAGGCAAGAATCATTTTACTTTTCCAAGAAAATAAACTTTGGGACATTGTTGAAAGTACTTCCAGGAAGCCTGTTGTAGTACCGACAGATGCAACAACATTAGCAGCCTTCAATAAAAAGGATGTTAAGGCGAAAATGACCATTCTTGATGCCATAAAAGACCATGTAGTTCCACATGTCAGCAGTAAAGGGCATGCATATCAAATGTGGGATGCTTTGACTCGCATGTATCAAAGCACACATGAGAATAGGAAGATGGTGTTGAGGGAAAATATGAAAAATATCCGGATGGCCAAGAGTGAAGGAGTCACTTCATACCTTACTCAGATCACACAAGTAAGGGACGAGTTGTCAGCAGTAGGGGAGGTAGTGGGAGAAGGAGAGCTTGTTTGGAGAGCCTTGAATGGTGTGTCAAAACCATGGGCTAGGTTTGTTCAGGCGATTGTGGGGCATGAGAAATTGCCTTCCTGGGAAAGGCTTTAGGACGATTTCATTCAGGAGGAGACCCAAAGAGGCCATCTGCAGGGAAACTCATCTAGTGCTAAGGAGGAGGAGGAGAATGTGGCTCTTTCAGCCAAATGGAGGAAGGGGAAGCCTAAGACTCAAGGACCCACAAGTCCAGGCAAACAACAGGGAAAACCAAAGAGAAAGGGGGAGAAAGACCTTAGCAAAGTTAAATGTCGGTGCTGCCAGAAGATGGGACACTATGGAGTGATGTGTCCTGAAAGGAAGAATAAGAAGACTCAAAACATGGCAACTTCAACTGAGGTGGATGATTTCTCTTCGAGATTTGATCAGGACTTTGCCTTTATGTCAGAGCAGTCAGGTAGCTCAGTATCTCCCACACTGTGGTATATTGACAGTGGTGCTTCTCATCACATGACAGGTGTTCGTGAGCAATTTATGGAGCTTAGACAACAAACTCATGAACTGGACATTGTTTTGGGAGACAACTGAGCTGTGAGTGTCGTTGGGATTGGCACAATGGTTTTTCAGAGGGAGTCCTTACATCCTCTTAAATTGCTAGAAGTATTGTATGTTCTAGGCCTTAAGAAGAATCTTGTTTCAGTTTCTTGCATGTGGTGACTTTCAGAGATGGGCATGTACTCCTTTATCCAAAGGGAGGTAACATTTCAGAGGCAAAAGTCATTGGAGTTCGATGTGGGAGGATGTACAGGATGATATGGGAGGCATTAGGGGCATTTGTGTGCATGACCAACAACACAGATTTATGTGAGCTATGGCATAGGAGGATGGGGCATTTACATCATGGAGCTCCGAGGATTGATAGGGAGATCACCACAGGTATCCCTAAGTTTAGCATTGAGCATGATGATGTGTGTAGGGGGTGTGCTTTGGGCAAGTAACCAAGGCTCCATTTCCAGGACGAGATAGCGGGACTACAGGTATCCTTGACTTGATACATTCAGATGTTAGTGGCAGTATGTCTTCTCCATCACTAAGAGGTCATGAGTACTATGTGTTGTTCATTGATGACCACTCCAGGAAGACCTGGATTTATTTCCTGAAGCATAAGGATGAGGTCTTTGCACGGTTCCAAGAGTTTAAAGCTCTTGTTGAGAACCAGACAGGAAAGAAAATTAAAGTATTGAGATCTAACAATGGAGGTGAGTATGCCTCGGATGAGTTCATTGATTTCTGTACTACGGAGGGCGTAAAAAAGGAGATGACATTTCCTTACAACCCTGAGCAGAATGGGGTTGCGGAAAGGAAGAATAGGTCTATAATTGGAGCTGCCAGATCGATGATTCATGACCAAGGACTACCTTTGTTCTTGTGGGCTGAAGCCTGCAACACTGCAGTTTACCTGTAGAATCAGAGTCCTCACAGGGCAGTTGGGGATATGACTCTCGAGGAGGTTTTTACTGGGCATAATCCTCCAGTTGAGCATTTGAGGATTTTTGGATGTATCACGTTCTCTCATGTTCCCAAAGAGAAGAGGATGAAGATGGAACCCACAACTGAAAAGGGTTTACTTGTGGGTTACAGTGAGACTTCTAAAGCCTATCGAATTTACATTCCATCACTTAGGAGGGTTGTTGTTCGGAGGGATGTGAAGTTTGTGGAGGAGAGGGCTTGTAGGAGGTCACGAGAGTTAGAGGAGAAACAACCTTCGACTTCCCAGCAGCAGGGAAGTCAAGTACAAGGAGTTGGGACTCAGAGTTCTAGCACAGGAGGCACTTGGGTGTCAGGGATTATAGGTTCACCAGTGGTCACAACACAGATTGGCTCATTGGGCAGTCTATAGGTCAGCGCGCCGAGCACTTCACAGTTTAGTCCTCTAGTTGACAGTGCACATGGCTCTTCTGGTTCTACAGGTAGTGTTACAGTTGTTCAGAGTACTGGGTCATCGGGCTCAGTTGGTCAACTTTTAGGGGTATCTTCTTCGGGTGAGGTTGAGGAGGCTATTTCAGGCAAGAGGAAGCCCAAGTGGCTTCAAGACACCTTGAAAGAAGCAGAGACAATAGGGAAACTGATAAATTCCACCAAGGAGAGCAGGCCACCAGAGAGATTCTGCAGATATGTAGCGATGGTGACAGGTATTACAAAGTCCGAGCCTTCTAGCTATGAGGAGGTAGCCACACAACAGGTTTGGAGGAAAGCCATGGTGGAGGAGTATGCATCCATCATGCAAAATGATGTGTGGGAGGTTGTACCCAGGCCTGATGGGAAATCAATGATATCCTCCAAATGGCTTTATAAGATAAAGTATGCTGCAAATGGAAGCATTGAAAAGTATAAGGCTCGATTTGTGGCGAGAGGGTTTTCATAGAGAGAGGGAGTTGATTACAGTGAGACCTTCGCTCCTGTAGCTTGACATACTTCGATTCGGTCTGTCATTTTGATTGCAACAGAGATGGGGTGGAAGATACACCAGATGGATGCCAAAATCGGCTTTCTCCATGGCATTATTCAGGAGGAGATTTATGTTGAGCAACCACTCGGTTTCGAGGCTTATAGTAGAGAGTCCCATGTTTGTTGCCTGAAAAAGGCGTTGTATGGTCTGAAGCAAGCTCCCAGAGCTTGGTATTCTTGCATTGATGTGTACTTGCAACATATGGGTTTCGTGAAGTGTGATGCAGACCCCAACTTGTATTACATCATTGTTGATGGTGAGATGCTTATGCTTATTCTCTATGTTGATGATTTGTTCATTACAGGTGCAGGGAAACTTATTGAGGGCTGCAAGAGGGATCTTGCCTCAGAGTTTGACATGAAGGATATTGGGTTGATGCATTACTTTCTGGGATTGGAGGTGTGGCAGGGAGAAGGGCATATCTTCCTGGGACAGGGAAAATATACAATTGATATTCTCAGCAGATTCCACATGGGTGATTGCAAACCCATGTCCACTCCCATGGCCACCAATGGGAAGGAGCTTTATTCTTCTGATTCCGGGTTGGTGGATCCTACTTTATATCGTCAACTCATTGGTTCCTTGATGTATTTGGTCAATACTCGACCAGATATTTGTTTTGCAGTTAATACTCTCAATCCGTTTATGGTGGAGCCCAGGAGAGTACACTGGATAACTGCAAAACATGTGCTTCGGTATTTGATGGGCACTATTGACTATGGTCTGGATTATGTTCGTAGTGATGGAGTGAGACTCGCAGGATTCACAGATTCAGATTGGGCAGGTTCAGTTTCAGACTGGAAAAACACATCAAGTTGCTGTTTTGGATTGGGTTCGGCTATTGTTTCATGGCTTAGTCGAAAGAAGAAGTCTGTTGCTTTGAGTTCAGCTGAAACAGAGTATATGGCTGCGAGCTAAGCCTCTTGTGAGGCCATTTGGCTTCGCTAATTGTTGACAGGGTTGTTCGGACAGGAATTGGGGCCTACAATGAGTTGTTTAAAACTCACGAAGAATTCGGTATTTCATGATCGGTCCAAACACATTGAGATCCGATATCACTTCATTCATGATCATGTTCAGAGAGGGGGCGTGAAGCTTGAATATGTGTCTACAGATGAGCAGGTGGCTGATATCCTCACAAAGTCTATTCCGAGAGGAAAGCATGATTATTTCAGGGACAAGATGGGGGTGGTAAGTAACACCTTCCTCGGTAAGAGGGGGTGTTAATTTTTATACCGAGGCAAGTGGTGTTCCTTAGGCTTGGTCTCTTTTCTTAGGGAAATGTGACCATTTTAATGTAAAACCCTTTTATTTCATAAAGTGAAAGTGACTTAGG
>CBVK0101581798.1:0-12792 GCA_900067695.1 Picea abies | reverse complement strand
CAATCCTTGTCTTCCATGCTTTGAAGTTAGAGGCTCCATCTAACTTGTTCTCTGACTTCATAGAATAAGTCATGGCTTGCTTGACTTGGTTAAACCCTAGATTTGACCAGAAATTCAAACTTCACGTCTTGGCTTGCTGAGAGTATCAGGAGATCTAGGTCGCACATTGATCTAGATCGTCCATATTCTACAATAAGGATTTGAATGCCTTGTGTTTTAAGGAAAACCGACCTCATTCACCCCGCATTTGTAATCTATCCGAGTAGGCCATGTCATCCAAGGAAGGCATCGAACTTTATGCTGCACGATTTGAACTCCACCTCAATATCTTGAAAATCTCGTCACACATGAACATAACCTCCAACACTCATCTTCATCATGATCGATGATCAAACGAATGATACAAGTCCTTCGAGTCATAAACGAGAACATATCCTCGACCCCCAATATTAAAAATCATTGCGTGCCAATTGATCACTATTCAAAACCTCCGGTCGACAAAGTTTATGTTCCCTTGCAGCGTCGTATGACATAGCACATTAATTGCATGAGCATGGCACTGCCGACGAATTTAATTCCCAAGGATCTGCATGGATTTTGCTGTAATTGACGTTTGTGAATTCAGATGGGATGAATAGGAACGAGTTATTTGCATCTGATTTTGATAATTCGTCTTATCATTGTTTCCATAGAGAAATATATATTTATACACAACAAGAGATTTTGTTTAACCAAGTTTCGTACTTGTTGCAGGTTGAATTATTGTCAAGTTTATTGTAATTTTGGGGCTAGTAAGTGTCAAAACTTTGAAACCCTAGCTTTGTGTAGGTATTGTGGTCATTTTTTTGGTGAGTTGCTCGCAATATTTAAGTAATTAAAATTTAACAATGATGTTTTGCAGGAAAAAATACTCCATGATGACCAATGACTTGACAATCGCCAAAGACACCGAAGGGGAGAAAGTTACTAGTGGGAGAGGCCTCTAGTCCTACCATTTCCAGAGAACTGGAACTCACAGTATAATCAAAACGTCACAAAAAAATCCTTCAACTCCACCATCGCTCTACATAGATACATATATAAGCATCATAGACAAGGTACCTATGCTCACTTGGCTTGAACTTTACAATAAAATTCATGATGATGATTTTCTTGAATTCACTCCGCATAACGATCCCGAAGTAAGAATCTTGGACGACCAAGTCTATTAGAATATCAAATTATCATCCCTATACATGGTAGCCTCTAGAACCTTGGTTTTTCCCTGCATAGAAACCTTAGAATGGATAATTAATCACACCCAACCCGACAAGTGTGTGATTAATGATGTGAATGATTGATGTGTTGGTGTTTTTATACCAATAGAGGTAAACACATATAACAGACTCAGGGAGCACGAAGTCATGCTTAACAACGAGTTCATGGTAAATTTCTATGAACAACACAACACGAATAATTTTTTTGGCGCCATGGAGGAAGGAAGATAGGAAATTTGTGAATAGAGCATCTGGGTTGTACAATACTATAAACCTGAGAGAACCATGTATGTTCCTCATGGCCTTGATATGCCGGTTGTATGGGGAAAAGGATTGCTCCAAGTTTTCTAAAGCCTAGATTCCCCTAGCATATACAATAGCCATATCTAGAAGTGTCTTCAATTAAGGTGCCATAATTTCAAAGTAATTGAGCATTAGGGTTGATCAAGCACATAAACCAAAAGTAGGAGAAGTCTTCTCTTTCTTTATGGCCTCATACCTATTAGATGAAATGTGTGCTAGAAATGCATTTCCAGGGATAGGGTTAAGTTGGCATGTCTCAGAGTTACCCATCCATGTCTATTTCAATGTCTTATGGGAGAATAGGTATAAGAAGTCTTATGCTGTAATTTGTGATGAATTCTTGGCTAGGGTATATTTCCTAATCTTTAAACAAAATTATCCAAGGCTTTCCAAAGCAGCTAGAAAGGTCATCTCTAGCATAGGGCATTGGTACATGGAAGAGAAAAGTACATATCTAAGGATTTTTGGAGCCATCGAGGCCCTGCATCTGCTGCCAGCTTATGTGCCAGAACGATTGGTATTGGGGTAGATTTTTTACCATATTATCTTGCAGGGTTTTGATGCCTCGTCGGTGAAAGATAAGAAAAGAGAATTCATTCCATATAGATTCTATGTATGTTATAATTTCATAAAATACACCACAGGCCAGGAAAGAAGCCCAAAGACAGGTAGAATACAAATTTTAGATGGGAAGATATAGAAAACATGATCCAAAAAACTTAGTGGCTCAACATGCTAGATAGGTAGTTTCTCACTGGCCATATGCACATGACATTTTTGAAGATAAAATCTTCACTGAAAATGCTATATATTGGGAAGAGGTCTTGCAAAGGAAAGAGAAACCAGACTTTACCTGATTCAAGGATATGTCATGAGATGAAAAATAAGAATGGTTGGTACAGACAGTAGGAACTGCTATACAAGCACTAAATGAAAATGCAGAGCAAGCAACAAGGAGAGATGAAGCACTAAGGCTCCGAGTGGAAGCCGAGAGAGTATTCCATGAGCATGGGAAAAATCCTACCATTCAAGTACTAGGGACATCAACCATAGCTATAGTGATACATATGGGAGAAGGGGAATTAACATCCCCAAGGGACACTTCACTTGAGGGAAAAAATGAACAACCAATTGTGGAGCAGGTACATGTAGAGAAATCAGGACCTGGATTAACAATTGAACCATTGACAATGACATTAGGCCCAAGTGCATTAGCACCATTAATAACTGATATGATTGCAATCTATGATTATGATAGTGAGGATTTGGAAAATACAATAGTTCCCATTATCAACGAAGCTGCTACAAAAATATTAGACACCCAACTAACTCAAGTACCGCAACCCATGGATATGGGGACAAACTTGAATACAACTGAAAGCATTACTAGTCCCTTAGGACAAGGGTCACAACCTCAAGCTGAAGGAGTAAGTGGTTAAGAGAGAAAGGAAGAGGAACATGACACAAGAGATGCCACCTCAATAGAAAAGGGTGAGACACATGACAAAGAGTAGGAAGGAGATCAAGAAGATAAAGATGAAAGTAATAAAGATGGTTCTATCCTAGAATAAAAGACCTCGGATAAAGAAGAGAGTGAGGAAATTTTAGATGTTGAAGGGAGACCTAGAGGTGAAACACTCATAAGCCAAGGGAATGAAAAGAAAAATGACGATGAAGAGATTGAAGAAAAAACAACAAAGACTCCAACCCCCTCTTCACCTAGGGAAATGACAGGACCCTTGACAACAACAACAAAGAATGTGAAAGAAGTCACCATTTCCACCAGGCAGTTAAGATAGGTGCTCCAAGATGCAGAGAATAAAATCACAAATGGCCCCTGACAACCTTCTACAATGCCAGGCCAAGAGCATGCAATGAGAAGAGATGGAGAAAAAATCAATAACTGGGTATCAACGGATGAAAAAGGTAAGGAACCATCCCTTGATCACTTTCATACTTTAGGTAGTCTGAGCAATGCCATATCATGGGGGGACCAACCAATTATAGAACTTGTATACAAAGTGGATGATGTGCAGGCCATAACATATGGAAAAAAGAGGTAGGTGGTGGTCAAAAGAACTAGTAAGAAGAGAAGGCTTACTTTGGATAGCGTTGTGGTGATCACTACAAAAGAAACCATGTTAGATGCCAAGCAATCCAAAGTGAGTGAGATACTTGGAGCTAGAATGGCCATATCCTTTTCCACCATAGATAGAGCAAGAGAAGATGAGAGAGAAGGAGAGTCCATTAGGGAGAAACTTGTGCATCTCAGACATCAGGTCGAGTATTATCAGGGTACCTCACAGACGATCACCTTGATGAGAGCAGAGTTCTGAGATGGATACAATCGATTTAAACTGTAAAGGGACATCTTTATGGCTCAGAATGTAGTCTATCAGAAGGGGACCTTGCTTGGTCTTATAGTGCACAAAGATATTATTAGGTGGTCTAAAAAATCACACAAGGCCTTGGCACAAATTTAATACATCGGGGAGATCCAGAAGGGCCAGAGTGAAAAGGAGCACAATATTAGGATGCTCACAGATGACAGTTTTGCTAGATTCTAAAAAGCAATAGAATATTGGACATAGCTAGTGGAAAATCCGCAAGAAACGATGCAAAAAAGTTGGGAGGAATGTCTCAACAATTGGGAAAAGATAAACCATAGGATGAAAGATATTCAATTCCCTAAATTTGGTATGCCTGAATAATTTATGGACCTCAACAACATAGTCAAGCAACTAGAGGAGAAAGATTGAGAATTCGAAGCTGATGTTCTTAAAATCAAAACTTTAGAAAAGGGACAAGTGCAAAGGTTTACTGATGGCTTGACAAGAACATCGACAATCTTGTAGTACTTGAGCTATGAAATGAATCAGTTCAAGCATCGAGTAATGGATATGAAAGATGAGCTTAGTGGACTAATGGAACAACATCAATTTCCATACCTCCATACGTGCAAAGATGTTTTCACCAATGGTTCGAGTACGATCGCACAAATCCGTTAGGATGACTTGAAGTTTACTGGGAGCTTACACATGGATGAGTCCACTCTACTGATTCTTGTCTTTACTTTAAGTGAATTTTTAAGCTATTTTTAGTAGGTCCATTTTTTATAAATAAAGACATCAACCTCATTTTGAAGGGTCGATGGTTTTTGTAAGAACTAGAGAATTAGACAAAAAATTATTTTTAAGTTTAATATTGAATCTTATATAGAGTTGAAGATAAATTTATTGTAAGCTTTTGGATTAACTGGATCTGTGAATTGATCTACAAACAATTTTTTGGTACATGCCTTTAGTAAGATTGTGATTATGTTAAGTTATCTTAAATGATTATGATTGCTAAACGAATTTTGGTTTAAATTCGATGGTGTTTTTTTACATTGCATGCAGATAATATGAAAAATTAATTTTGGTATTTGTTTTTACATGTGATTTATGCGTACCTGTTTCTCTCTCTCTCTCTCTCTCTCTCAAACAACATTTGTTGATTGGTTAATAATAGTATTACCTGCTAACATTGATTAGGATCATGTATTATTTGGCATACTGTTGGCAGAGGGTTACCTCGTGCCCTATATTCTTCATATTTAGTCATATAAGTTATTTATGTTTCTATCATGTTTGAATATTAAAAAAAAAAATCCCAAAAAAGAGATACACAGTTAGAAAGGAAACTTTTCGAAATGACATTTAAAGCCCATCAAAACTTGTCGGACTATCAATCTAGAGAATTAGGATACTAAAACAGAGAAGAGTCTAATTGGGCCTCATATCTGGGAGTGGTTCCTACTATTGAGTTAAATGGAATTTAGACCCATCAACATAATGATGATGGAAGAAGTATCGAAAGGGGATTTGAATTTTTTTTAACATATTTCAAAAAGGGAAAAACACTAGGGCCAAATGTATGGAAAATTGAGTTTTTTATTGGACTCTATGACCTATTGGAAGAAGATTTAATCAAGGTAATAGAAGAGGTAAGAAGCATAGGGAAAGTATTAAGATTTTTTATTTTCACCCTTTTAGCATTCATTCCAAAGAAGTAAAATCTCGAGTCTTTTGATGAATTTAGGCCAATATACTTACGTAATTGTAAATTATGGTGAATATTTTAGCAGTATGGGTGATGAAAATATTTTCAAAATAAATTTCTCAGGAGTAGTTTGGGTTCATAGTTGGAAGGAATATTCATGATGCTATTGGTGTAGATAAAGAAGATTTACTTTCTATAAAAATGAAGAATATTCTAGCAATGCTAATGAAGATGGATTTGTGAAAAGCATATGATGGAGAAAGTTGGTTGTAACACCCCATTTTCTCCCAAATATGTAATTATAATTAAGACATCATGAATGTAATTATGTTTTATGTTTAATGAAATTACCAACTAGTTTACTAACGGGGAAGCCTTATAGTACTGGGCATGATACCACAAGTGACAATTGGTGAGGGGGAACTGGGAATTTTCTTAGTTACCCAAGAAATCCAACCTCCACTTGGAATAACCTTGAATTACCAAGTTTTCCTAAATTACCATGTCTTTCCGTATTCATGAGAAAGCCAGTTAATTAAAATCAGACCCAGTAGTTGGGGCAGTTATGCCTACCTTCATAAGTGTACATAGAAGAATCACTAGGTTGGTTGAAGTTGTCGACCAAGAGTACTATGGTCCCCCTTCGATTTGGGAGCTTGAACCTAAGGCTACCTCTAATAGAAGCAAGATAAGGAACCCAAGGAGAGGAATTCTCAATATTGGGGGGATTTGGAGGGGGAGGGTGAGAGATGATGTCAGTCGAGAAAGGGGGAAGACCAACAAAAATAGAGAAGAAAATAATTGGGAAGTTTCTATGAGGAGAATATGAATATTACCCAAGGAGCACATGGCAAATTTGGAATAGATAATATCATTACCCATATTGGAGCAAATAGGGACATTAGTTGGTGCTTACTGGAAAGAAACCGTCACTGGTAAAGGGAGGGCATTGAGGGATTGTGTAGCGGTGAAGGGGATCCCTTGTGTAAAGGAAATCCAACTAGGAAAGCACCTGGTAATATCGTGGTGGCCCTAGACTCAGAGGGAATATGGGATTTCTGTTGTTGCCAATTAGTGGAGAGTAACCTGCATGTTCAAACCCTTAACCTGAGATCCAATCTGTGAGAGTCCCTAGGTGGTATCATGCCCTGACACAGGGGTGGCTTGTTGTAGAAAGAAAAGGTGTAGTAGAGCCTATAGTTAGGTGGAAATACATTCACCCTCAATTGGTTGGCAGGTTGGAGTTTGATATGGAACAAATAAGTGTTTGTAAATGTAATTAGTAATTATTTGCTAATGAATATTAGTCATTTCATCTTATTATTGAATGAAGTTCTAGTATGCTGAATGAATATTAATATGGAGTTATTCATTTGATGAGACCCTTTCCACACTGGTTGATTACCTGTGGAGAACATGTATGGGATACCTAATTAGTGGATCCTATAGCCCTATGTTTACCCCAAGCCTTTGAATGGAAATTTTGTAGGATGTGAAAGTCTTCACTTTGGGATGCTACGAGGAATCACCCGAGTATCGAGGAAATGGGCCAAAGGAATAAGGATCCCTGGGATAAATCCTTGTAGATAATGCAAGGTAGGAAAATATATTAATTGCATGGAATTTCCTTGTTCCCTTATTCAAGTTTCCTACTTAAACCCTCAAGGAATACAAACTCCAGATTTGATGCAGAGGCTTGATATCTACTATGCATTGGAGTTCTAATTGTCTGAAGAAGTCCTTAGGGAAGGAGGGTGGTTTAGAAGAACTTGTGGGAATATCTAAGGTGAATATTCTGACATATATAGCCCAAGTCAATAAGAACTGTTGATTTACCAAGAGGTCAAACTGAGTGGATATAGACCATAGATCCTGTTTTGGACCATACCGCTAGGCTTTTCAAGACGTGGCATTAAGAAAAATCCATGATGATCACCATGTAGGTTTTCCAATGGATAAATACCAAAGGTGAAAGTCCAAGAGGACTAGATCCGTAGATTTGTAAGAGGCCTAAATGACGATATCTGAGTTGTTGATCTGGTCATGAGTCCAATTAAAGAGAATCCTTATCAGAGTTAAGTGATCCCATTAATTGTTGATAATATATGAAAACCTAAAGAAACCTTGACTATTGGATCTAGGATTCTGATGACCTTCATATTTTTCAGAGATCCCAGTTTGGAAAAACCTAAGGCCATGAGAGGTGGTATTTCCTAATAGATAAATCCCGAGTGGATGTGGGTCGTTAATATGCCAAGGATTCAATATGAAAATATGAGTCGTAGATCTGGCCATGGACCCCACCTATTGATCATTTGGATGAGGTTGGGAAAGACCGTTAACTATTTTGTGACTTTGGGAACCCCAGATGAATATAGACCATTGACTGCCTTTTTTCCTATCCATTGGATCTGTCAGATTCAATGGAGAACCCCTTTTATTTTCCTAGCCAATTGGTGAACCCATGGAGATCCCATTCGTCGGATGAGTTCCACCGTAGTCGTTAGAAGTGAGGTAGTAAAAAAGAATCATTTAGAAGGAAAGGGTCGGAGTTGCATGGATTTGACTCCGAATGGGGGAAATTCCGATCAATTGTAAGCCAACGATTAATTTGCGCATGAGTAAACCAAAATCATCGATCTAGGCAAGTTCAAATTTGGGTTGCACAGAAGTATTCCCGCTAAGGTATTTCCCTAGCTTGTGAGATGGGAAGTGTCACACCCGAGGACACGTCACTGCCATGCCAACAGACACAAATTCTTTACCAGGTTTCATTGGTGATGTGGATAGGTCCACATGGTAGCCATGTCAGATTGGTGACACGGTGAAAGGAAAAATCCCATAGGGATTGGGAGGGCCATCTATACCATTCTAGAATCTTGGTTTTCGACTATGAGGACAGGCGATGGAAATATCGGGGTGAGTAGATTTCCCTCAATGGGGTTAATACCCGAGCAAAGAGTCAGTTGAAGAAGATTAACCTTGACATACCACTAACCTTAGTATGTTTAGGGGGTCGGGTGTGTTACAGAGTGGTATCAGAGTAAATTTAAAACTATGGCTTGAATGTGCCAACAAGGATGAATGAATTTCATAATATAATGCATGACAAAAAATTGTGTTTTTTTTCCTGTCAAATAATTTTATTATGCTAATGTGCTAACAATAGATTCTAAACATGATTGAAAACAAGGATAGAGTCTTGGTTTGGGACTATTAAGGAAAACAAAATCTTTAGTGAGTCCAAGAGTCTTTTTCACATGTAATTTGAAGGATGATCCACTAATAGTGGCTTATTGTTTCACCATGTAGGAGATACTGGAAATAAAAATAAAATAGAAGTGAATGGTGCATCTCAACATGGAAGAGACCTCACATCTCTGGGATGAGGAATTTGATGGTAGGAGGGCTAGGGAAACCCGTCCAGATTTGGTAGAAATAATGAGGATCCTAAAAGCATACAATGAAAGGATCATGAAGGTTCAAGAAGAGCAGGAGGAATTAAATGCAATGCTATTGTGGAGTCTGTCTAAGATCCAAAAACACTTGAAACAAGGTCCAACTACCAGTAATGCAGGATGAAAACAATTTGAGAAATTATAGATCCCATCAAATATTCAGAAGCATGGGCCAACTCACAATAACATGGGGAGGATTTCCTCTAGGAAAAGGAACCTGAACTCTAAGAGAAACATAGTTAGTGGAGACTCTTCCATAGAGTCATCCAGTTGAAATACCACTACATAAGAGTTGTCTAGTAGTGACACTGGGTCAAGTGTCCCCAAGAATAAGAAGAAGAGATTCTCTCAGATTTACCTGATAGAGGAATTCAAGAAGGAAAATCCACCTACCTTTGATGGATAAATTAAAAAAGGAGAGGAGGTCGAGGCTTGGTTGTTAGGATTAAGGAAGTATTTTTGAGTACATGATTACTCAGAAAATACAAAGTGAAATATATACATGTTTAACCTGAATGGGGGAGCTTCAATATGGTGGGAAGACCTCAAGGATGTTAACGGATTAAAGGAAATTAAGGAAACCTAGAAGTAGTTTGAGAAATATTTCAAGAAATCATATCTATCAGAGAAGTACTATGATGGTAAGATTAAAGAGTTCCATGAACATAAGTTAGGGAAACTTACCATGGATGCTTATGCAAAGAGTTTCTTTGAGTTTTTAAGATATGTCCCTTACCTCAAGGATGAGAAAGTGAGGATACAATGCTTCCTTAGTGGATTGCCACAATCCTATTAGAATAGGATTGAGTTTAATGAGCCTAATACACTATAGGACAACATTAGAAAGGCCAAATGCTATTATGATCAGTCCAAGCATAGGCAGGAGCCTCTTAAGGATTGGAAAATGAGAGATAATCCTAGATTTTAGAGGAATGGATTTAAACCATACCAATACAAAAATCCAAAAATATGTGCTCAACCTAGTCACTCGACTATAAGTATGTACCAACATAATTTTCCATCTCAAAGTTGGAACATGCCAATATAACAAGTGAGGGAAAAATTAGAGGAGAAAAAGAAAGGACCTATACAATGTTGGGGTTTTGGAGAAGCACATATGTCAAGGGACTGACCTCATAGAAAAAATGAAAACAAAGGAGTTTACAATGCTCAAGAGGATACTACCATTAATGATGTGGCCAGGAATGTGCCACAAATTTATGTAGTTTTCAATAATTGAAAGGCATACCCCCAAGCTTTAGTGGTGGCGCTGGAAGGTATAATTTCCAAACAAACCATTTCAATTTTGACTGACCCTGGTTCTAACCTTAACTATATTTTCCCCCAAGTTGTTGAAGCATGTACCTTATAGAGAAGGAAACATGCAAATCGTGGTTAGTTCAACTAGCCACAGGAACTAAGCAGAAGGTGACAAAAATGATTGAAGCATGCCCATTTGAAATGAATGGAATACATATGCAAGAAGCCTTAAATATCCTACCTTTGGGGTCATATGATGTACTACTCGACATGGATTGGTTAACATCCCACAAAGAAAAAATGGACTACTATGAAAAAACCTTAGAATGTGAAGATAACAAAGGAAACATGAGGGTGCTACAAGGCATCCAAAAACATGTATCGGTGAGGCAAATATCAACATTTCAACTCAAGAAATTTAACCGAAAAGGGTGTTCCTTGTATGCAATACAAGTGCTAAATGAAACAAAGAATAATAAGTTGAATATTGAGGACACCCGATGTTGCATGAATTAAAAGATGTCTTTCCAGAGGAGGTACATGTACTTCCTCCTAAATGAGATATTGATTTTTACATTGACCTTGTACCAGGAGTAGTACAAACATATTAAGTTACCTATAGGATGAGTATGCCAGCGCTGGCGGATTTAAAAGTGCAATTAAAAGAGATGATGGATAAAGGGAATATTAGGCCGAGTGTGTCCCCATGGGGAAAAACAATGCTATTTGTAAAGAAGAAAGATAGTACATTGTGACTGTGTATCAACTACTGACACTTAAACAAGATTTCCATCAAGAACAAGTACCCACTACCCAGGATTGATGATCTTTTTGATTAGCTCAGAGGAGCTACAAGTTTTTTCTAAAATAGACTTGCAATATGGATATCACCAAGTCAAAATTAAGGATCAATACATCCACATGACAACTTTTAGAATGAGGTATGGACACTATGAATTTGTGTTGGTGCCTCTTGGGATTACCAATGCACCAACCACCTTTATGTGTTTGATGAACAACATTCTCAAAAAGTATTTGGACAAGTTCATCCTTGTGTTTGTTGATGATATATTGGTTTATTCCAAGACCAAGGAAGAGAACAAAGATCATATTAGGTTGGTGTTATAGGTTCTAAGAGATAACCAACTATACACTAAATATATCAAGTGTGACTTCTTTCAGAGGGAGATACAATATTAGGGACATGTAATTTCAGAATATGGAGTAGTTGTTGACCCAGAAAAGATTAAGGAAATCATGGATTGGCCAGCCCCTAGGAATGTGTCTGAAGTAAGATCATTTGTAGGATCAGTTGTATACTACAGGAGGTTTATTAAGGTATTTCCCAATATTTTTCATCCCATCACCTCATTATAGAGAAAAGGGGTGAAGTTTGTATGGTCAACAGAGCGTGAGACCATCTTTCAACAACTGAAACACCTCTTAACCAATGCCCCTATCCTGAAGATTGCAGATGCCGAGAAAGATTTCCTAGTATATACTAATGGTTTCAAGGAAGGACTTGGTGGATTTCTCATGCAATATGGACATATGATTTTATACGAATCAAGGAAATTAAATGACACGAGAAACACTATGTTACTCATGACTTGGAGCTTGCAACCACTGTGCACACTTTAAAAATGTGGAGGAATTACCTACTTGGAAGGAGATTTGTCTTCATGATAGATCAATGTGGACCGAAATACCTATTTGACCAACCACAGTTAAATTCTAGGAAATCTAGGTGGATGGAACTAAACAATGAGTTCGATTTTTAATTAAAACATATAAAAGGGAAGGAAAATCGAGTGGTAATGTTATAGCAAGATTTGACTCACCTTATGAAAATTTGATCAGAAGGAATTTTTCCATTTCCCTATGCATACTCGAAGTCCCCTTTTGCAAATCCCAGAGCTAAAAACAATATTTTGCCACATATACACTCCCTACCTATTATACAACATGTGTATACACAGGTTGCACCACTACAACCCACGTACATCGGGTTTTGTGTCTAAAATTAAAAAATAGTGTCGGGTTTTCAGGTCACATCACAAGATCCATGATCCTTGAACTTCCATATACTAGAAACGTTCCGACTCGACCCTTCGGTTCCACTTGAAGGCTATAAATGGGTCAAATCCGAGCTATGGAAAAGGGGAGAAGAATTCAACTTTGAGAGCAAAGTTACTCTAGAGAAATTATTCACTTCATATTGAGTCTGCATCCCTTTTCCCTTTTAAGTCTGAACACATTGTTCAACCCCCAAGCTCTTCCCTACATGATTGATAACCTCATTGTCTCTCTTATATGAGCTTGCCTTTGGTGGAGGATTGAAGTGGTGGAGGCCCAGCTGGAAGGGACTTACTTTCTCGGTTTCGAACCGTGATGACACAAAAGTTTGTAATTCATTCACTTCTACTAATTACATTTTAATAGAAATACTCTTTTCTCGTCCAATTAATATCTTG
>CBVK0101581789.1:0-26651 GCA_900067695.1 Picea abies | reverse complement strand
AATGCTACATTGATATAACACTTGCATTTTATGGTTAAAAAGGATTAGATTGCTCTATTACTGATTCACCCTGCCTCTCAGTAATCCAACACTTATGAGGTTCTTCCCTATGCTTGAATTTCTCATAGCAGTACCTTGCCTTCCTAATGGTGTCTTCTAGAGTATGGGTTCAACGAACTCAGTTATGTCTTGATAAGTTTGAGGCAGCCTACTAATGAATCACTGCACCTTCTCCTTTTCATCCTTGATGTAAGGAACACACCTCAAAAAATCAAAGAATTTGTTGACATATTCATCAATGGTGAACTATCCAAATTTGAGTTCATAGAACTCCTTAGTCCTTTCATCATAGTACCTTTCAGATAGGTACTTTTCTTTAAAATATTTTTCAAATTGTTTCCATGACAACTCCTTTTCTTGAACTCCTTTCACATTTCTAAGGTCCTCCCACCAGATGGAGGCCTTTCCATTCAAGTTAAAGATGGCTATTCAGTCCTTTAAGTTCTTAGAGTAGTCACGAAATCTAAAGTACTTCTTTAGTCTTAGTAGCCAAGATTTTTCTTCTTCCCCCTTCTTAATCTCTCCATCAAAAGTGGGTAGTTTGGATTTCTTAAAATCTTTAGGGTCATGGATCCTGGAATATTTCCTCCTCTTTCTTCTCCTCAGAGAATGTAAACTAGTCTCACTGCTAGCCAATTCCTTGGAGTTGTTAGTTCCCTCACTAGATGATTCTTCAATTGAATCCTTGATGTCAGCGTGCCTATTGGATCCATGTTGGACCTTTTGTGAGGTGATTCTTATCGTGTTTCTATTTTCAGAGCCATGCCTTTGTATCTCAGGTGGAATTTGGGTTCTCTTAGTATTATGCCCGTCCACATTATTGGCCATCGGTCCATGTTGTAGTTTCCTCTGTATGTCTGATAGGATTTGCAACAGGACTTCATTTATTTCAATTTTATTTTCTTTTTCTCTCATGAGTCTCTCATTATCTTCTTTGAAGCTTTGTAATTATTCCATAAGGATTCTTGCAATTTCAGCTAAATATGGAGAGGTTTCCACCACCCTCCTCTCAACAAAATCTTCTTCTCTATTGTGGGAGATTCCCCACAACTCATGCCGTGTCACCATTATTTACATTGTAGTTTTCATTTCTATCCACTGATAGTTTAATGTTGATAACAAAATTTTATGTTAGTCAGATGTCCTCAAATTTTTTGAACTACACAATTAATTTTTATTTTTTTTGTAAGCTAAAATTAGCTTCATTATTCCACATAAAAATACAATATGGAGTTCAAATTCAGAACATGTAAAAAACATAAGGTCTCACTATTTTCAGTGGTAAAGCTTAAATATTATCTTACAGGTGGGTAGGGTAGAGTGGGCAACCCATTACATGTTTTCTATTAAAGTTTGTTCTGCTCTTTCATGAGCCCAAGCAGGCCAAGTGTTGTTGCATTGTCTGATACCAATATTTCACACACATCCGACCCCTAAGTATCCTTTTAAGGGATGGGGGTATAATTTTTTCCGCTTTCATACAACTCCCTGAATCCTCAAATGTGGACACCATCATCATGTGCTCACCAAGAGATTTCCAACGACTAAAACCTTGTCCAGAACCAAGTCTTGTTTCAAAATTTATGTCCTTCCAAATTTTTCGAGGCATCATTGGCCAATGGTCACCCACTTAACCATGTAAAATCCACATGGAATCACCTCTCTGATGTCTTACAACATGGCACTATTGTGACCCATTTCTTCATTCTTATGAAGATCTAAAAACATCCCTGGAGATCCGAAGTCTCAGAGTCTCTTTCCTCAACGTGATCCATGGTGGAGTTCTGTCCACTCTTAAAGATATGAAGTCTGAGATTTATATGCACTTTAACACATGGTTTATACTTGAAGAGGGGTGGAGGTCCCACACCTAACTTGCGACCAATCCCATGATGCCACATGGAATTATCTAGGCACGCCACATCATCATGGTGTACACGAGCCCGTCCAATTGGAACTGGACACTACAACAAGGGAACTTTGATGCTTCAATGCTTTGGCACTTCAACATTTAACACATCCTCCTATATCCTGTAATCTACGAGAGTCTCAGAGTTCCTAACTTATAAAGTTCCAGAATTCCTTTCCACGTACTCTGACCTTCTACCTTCGGGATATTCTTACCCTTTGTACCTTACATTTCCCAGAGTAAGACTTCGTTGAAGTATTTACGCTGCCCTTCCACTAGTAGATCGAATGGTTGAGAAAGGGTCCCATTGGATCATCAGATCAACGAATCATATCTTTCCCAAATTCTTCCCCACAATCTAATGATTGGTGGGATTTCGCCATTCCTGGATTTTGCGATTTCATGTCCTTTACAGTCCTTAACACAATAATTTCTCAAAGGGTTACCTACCAGAGAGGTCATAAAGAAGGGATGCCTTTTTCTTTTCGGTTAATGGTACCACTTACTCTATCCTTCCACTATACTTGATCTAATGGTCGATAAGGGTCTTGAAGCATCCTTATATCTATGGCCCACATTATTTCGCGACTTCCACATTCATGGATTCTAGCCGTTTGACACAGTTTTACTCTCGAAGTGGGTCAACGTCGAATTTGACCGTAGTGTATATCCAATGGTCAGGAAAGATCCCAAAATTTCTTAGATCGACAAATCACATTACTTCATAGCTAAAAACTTGGTCAAGGTTTAACGATAAGGTAGATCCCATGATAGAATATAAGAAACCGCCAGTTGCTGGTCAAACTCTCTGGTAACCATGTCAACAGGCTTCCTTTAAAAGGATTAGAGTGTTGTGAAGTTCCAACATCCTAGAGCTTTGGAACTACAAAGTCCCGAAGCTCAAAAGGCTTAGATCCCTTTGAGCATAGTGTAGGGTTCCAAGATCCTGGTCAAATGGAACTTTGGCAAGCCCCAAGGTGTACACTCTTAAATCTTATCCAATATTTGGTTAAGGCAACAGAATTGAACCTGTGGTCACTTGGGAAAATGGTTTGAAGGAAGTGCCCCTCGTCTTTAGAATTAAAATTCCACAATTAGGAAACAATAATTTCAAGGGATCAATAGGACTGGAGTAGTCCCTTAAAGTCCGTCCTGAATCTATATTGGTGGATTTTGTCCTTGGGAAATCCCTTTAGGATTTCTCAACCAACATAGTGGCCAAAGTCTTATGTCCCCAAATTCAGTTAAAATCTCATTGCTAGTGGTTCTCCTTTTCCAAACGTAGGTAGGAAAACACCATCTACAAAATATGATATTCATGCTTTACATCAAATTTCCCAGGCTGCTAGGCCATCAGAGCCACACATTCTACCATTCAAACAATATACTAGATTTTTCCATTATCTAACTTAAGAAGATGCATATTACAAAAAAACAATAAAGACTATATGAAGTTAAGAGACACACTTATCTGAAGTTTGGAATTAGTTGGAAATTGATGAAAGGGGTTCTCTTTTCCACCCAACCATAGGCACAATTTTATCTTTGAGTATTCCTCAACTGGCCACCCCTTAGATAGATCATGATTCCATGAGATAGATGAAGTTTTCTTTTTTTCTCAGCTACAACAAGGGACAAAGGTTACTCTCCTTTTCCCACAGGGCCATGGAATATCGATTTTCTATCCACCAAGCAAGGGAGCTTACTATGATTTCTCACTCAATCACTGCATCTCCATTTATCAACTCTATTAGAAAACAAAGCGCTCTTGCATCGATAACAACATATATTTCTCAGTTATCCTTAGGTCCAGAGAGCCTCGCATCCTCTGCTTTCTCTAGAGTGGTCTCTTGACCCATTTGTGTGTGTCTTCCTTTCTCTGTGCACTATTTTCCTGACTTTTCTTGTCTTTTCCAACAAGATTTTGTGGGTTAGATCAGGAAATTTCCAGACAGGTACTCCGCCCATCTCCTCATTTACTCTTGAGGAAGACTTCCCAACTACCAACTTGACTGGTAATTAAATTTCCTAGGTTAGAATATTTTTCTGGGTTTGAGAAATTTATGTCTAGCAATGTACTGGTCTGGCAGGGTCATCTCAACCATCATTGGTTCCCCTTACCATCCACTCTCATGCATCATGATCCATACTAGCCACCTCCTTTCAATAGTTATGCCACAATTTTCCATTTTTATTTAATAACATAATACACACACACACACACACACACACACACACACATGCTTTAATAACAAGGTTCATTGTCTTTTTCAAAATTGTCATGACGGGTCTTTCCATAGTATTTTATCCATATATAATTATATTTACAAGCTGGGGGAAACATGGGTATTACAAAGAGGAAGTTCAATGAGTTGGTTAAAGATTTCTTGACATACATGAATGGAATTAGCACAAAGGTAGATGTAAACATCACACCATCGAGTTCATATGACTGTCTATTTAGCATGGCTTGTGTTAACACATGGAATGTTTAGGAGTCAAGAGGTTCTCCTAAAGTTCGCAACAATTCAAAAATAAATCACGTGCCAAATATTTTTATGATTATAATTTTGTCAAAGTCTTTTATGATGAACTCTAGTTTTTAGTTCCTTCACATCATCAATCAATTCTAAAGGATCATTTTCAAAAGGAGAGTTTATCATTTTCCATCTTCATTTCCTTTTGCAAAGAAATCTCTACAGACTGATTGTTGTTGCAGACTCTTGGCACTGCTAATTGTTTCATATCATTTGCGCTACAAACTCCTTTTACTTGGTCAACTTCTACAGTATTTTTATATTAAACCTTATGAAGACGCACGCTTTTTTTTTCATGCCAAAAATATCAATTGTATCATTTTCTTACAGTCATCAATCCTCGCCTGCAACAAACTTGGTGCATTGTGAATTCACTGTGCTGCAAACCCCCTGTTTTCTTCGCATGCAAAACCATGGTTAATTTCACTTCGGTTCGGTCTTGGGAAGCCTCTTTTCATTGTAATACTAACCCTCTCCATCCCTATGCAAATTGAAATCTTGATGATCTAAAACCTATCCCAGAAGATTATTGCTGCAAATTTTAAACTCTGCTACGAACTCATCGCACTACAAACCATTTTGTGCTATGAACTCTTTGTTTTATACAGATTGTTCAGGATTTTCCCCTCTTGAATTTTTTTTCTACTTTTTGGGTTGTACCCTTAACTCGTTTCCTCATATTTCTTTCCTTCCAATCTATAATGAAATTTTATAACAAATCTCTTTCTCAGCAAACCCTAACCTTGGCAAATCAATTAGTAGCACACTTATTTTATTCTTTATCATATACCCTGGTAGCACCAGTTATTAGACAAGGAGTTTGTTGGTTGTTTGCTATCATGGATACTCAGTAGGGAAATAAAGTTCATAAAGGAGGAGATGTTGTCAAGGTTGAGCCTTATGACCTACAACTGCTCAATTTAGATCCATTATTTTAGAGAGGCATTTTAGAGAGTGAATGGCCTGGATTTTTGTGAGAAGATGCAGAGAGGACACCCTCAGGTTATAACATGAATTAACAAAGGTTTTTAAGGTTTCTTGCATTTTAATAGTTCCTCCAATCTTGTCTACCATATAAACAATTATATCTCTACCATATAAACAATTACATCTATAGCCTCAAGCAATCTCCTCAAGCTTGGTATGTAAAAGTTGACTAGTTACTTATCAAATCCAACTATTCTAGATGCCACTTTGACCCTAACGTCTATACCAAGTGAATATGTGACAATGTTTTTGCACTTGTACTTTATGATGACAACATTATACTCACGAGTAGTGATGCCAAATTTCTAACCCATGTGAAATCTATACTTAAGAAGAACTTTGAAATGGTTGACTTATGACAATTGCACTATATTATTGGCCTCCATGTTTTGCAAACAAAGGAAGGAACTTCCCTTTACAAACTTAAGTATTCCTATAAAATTCTTTGTCATTTTTACATGGATAATTGTTAATCAATTGATATCCCTTCTAGTCTAGAGTTAAAATTTCTACCACACACACCTCACCCAAAGTGGACAACACTTTGTATTGAAAGTTAGTTGGAATGCCTTTTTTATTTAGCTCATACTCGCTTTAACCTCTCCTTTGTTTTTCATTTTTCCTAATACATGCAAGAACCCCATGAAAGCTATTGGAAAGTATAAAAGAGGATACTTTAGCATATCCATTGTATAGTTTAGTTTGGTATATAGTATAATTTAGGAGGACCTCCTATGTTGGTTAGTTTTGTAGTTTTTGATTGGATGGATGACCTTGTTGATAAAAAGCCTACTGAACTACATGTTTTCAACTTTGTCTCCGAACTTGTCACTTGTACTTGCAAGAAACAAATTTTCCTTTCTCTTTCTTCCACAAAGGCATAGTATTGAGCATCACCTTTTATAAAACTCCTTTCATATTTTGTATTCTAGTAGTAACATCTGGCCACACTCTAGTGTGATAGTTAGAGTACCATTCAAATTGTGAAAGATCAAGTTCAACATCAATGCAACAAACACGTCAATTTACACATGTAATTAATTTAGAAACTTCTTCAATACCATACCCATGAAGCACTCTATTTATGTATATATGTTCAAGTCGCTGACATTTTCACGAAGCCCGTCATAGAAACCAATTTCTTAAAGCTTCAATCTATGTTAAGAGTTCAATAATTTCTCATTAAGGGATAATATACTAATGCTTCTTTCCTTTTACTATTATCACTTTGCAAGTCCTTCAATTATATGGCGAGTTGTTCTTAAGGAGGGTTGTTAGGATATTTGGAGACTAAGAGATTGTTTAAGTTCAACTTGATCTAAAATTTCTTTAAGTTAAGGTGTGCTTTAATGTTCTATTGTAATTTACTAGTCCAATGGATGCAATCATGTCGTACACATGAGAGATCTAGTCATTCAAACATCTACTTGAAATTAACAACACTTGATCCATTGATTGTTAACACATGATTGGCCCATGATCTCTATTTCTGATCTCTATTTATAAAAGAGAAGATTTTTGTGATTCAAACATCTCCTTGGTTCAAACATCTCGTTGGTACTCACGTAAAAAAACTATCCGTTATGGCATTGGCCGAGGATCTCAATTTTCCGTCTATAAACACCAATATACCTCTATTTCTTCTCGACTGACGAGTTCTTCTTTTCAGTATAGTGAGACAATTAATTATTCTGTTAAAGACTACTCGAAATCGTTGGGAACTGCTTGTAGATAGAGTTGAATTCGGAGAAAAATGCAAACAGATTCCGTATTTCCAGAAGTCTTACGCTATTTTCTCCGAAACCGTTACCCTATTTTTATATCTCTTCTACTGGCTCTTGTTTACATCTGCATATTACAGATATTCTGGTTCTGAATCTATGATGATATAGCATAAATACTGCCAAAGCAACGGGGATTTTCTACTCGTTTCCCTGACAGCATCTAAAGTTGAAGCCCGTCTTTAAGAGGTAACTGCCAAAGCAATGGGGATTTTCTACTCATTTTTCCTTACAGCATCTCCAGGTTGAAGCCCGTCTATACCAGGTAACTCATTTTCTTGAGTGGATAATATCAGTTTCCTTTTGGCTGCCATTTTAATTTACAGTTTCCTTATGGCACCAGCTAGTTTATTTGTATGATATCTTTCTTTCCATATGGTATATTAGTTCTGGTGTTCTCATTATTTATTTATTTATAGCAATATTCAGTATGTCTGCTGCAGTATTTTTCCAATTTTGTCTCTATCCATTTTTACAGTATTTTAAATGTCATGTTTTGTTCATTATATCTGTGTCTTTCTTTAACTGTAGCATTCTTATATATTATTTCATTTTACTGTAATATCTATTTATGCAAACTTTCAACCCTCATGTCGTATTCACTAGTTTTTGCACTCTGTATATTTGTCTCCATATATTTGGACTTAAGCTGAAGAGCATCTTCCTTATCTCTGTACAGTCAAAATGGGTTTTGTATGTTTAAAAATTAAATTTAAACAATATCAAATATTGTTAAGTGTAGAGTAATAAGTGGAGTATATAGAAACCCTTACTTAATTTGTGTGTTAAGTATGGGGATTATAGTTGTAACTGTTCAAATCCTATCCCTATTTAATTTGTATGATAAGTATGGAGATTATAGTGATAGCTATTCAAATCCTGATTAGTTATTGATTGAACTAGTTACTAGCACAGTTGCAAAGTGGTTGGTGAACGAGGAAAGGCGATGTCAGTGGAAAGGCCATGCCAAAGATTTCTCTCGGACAGTTGAAAGCTGAAACACACATAGAGCTGAGGAAATTTAAAAGTTAATTTCAAATGTGGCAATCATATGGTGGTACAGTAATTTCTTAATATGATTCGGTAAATGTTTAAAAGTAAACAGGTTAACTAATGCATTCAAAAATACAAGGAAGTTATGAAGAATAAATCACATTCATTGAAAAGTAAACAGGTTAACTAATGCATTCAAAAATACAAGGAAGTTATGAAGAATAAATCACATTCATTGATTTGGGAGGACTTTGACGTAAATATATGCCCTTTCAGCGTAATAAAAAAATACAAATATATTACTAATAATTCTTTGTAGACTTTAGTAGTTAAATTAATGCCTGAACCTTGACCTTCAAATAAATTATTATTATTACTTTTCAAAATTAAATAAATAAATTTTGTGGGGTATTTTCTTTTGTTTAATGGCTAAATAAAAATGGCGTTCCTCTTTCTTTGTGTTGGGCAAAACAATTTTACATTTTAAATCTTCGGGTGGGATATTTCATTTGAGACTCCCTTAGCTTTTTCTTTGTGTAACTAAAAATAATTTGAAAGGGATGTATTTGAAAATTACTTAGTCGATCTGAAGAAATAGTTATGCTGTATTGAAGTTTAAATTGTTCGAGGTAAACATTGCATATATTGATAATGTAGTGAATGTCTATATTACTTCTTTGTCATAATAAAGTATGAATGGTTACATATACATTGTTATGTTATATTGAATTGTATTGGTATTATGTAAACATGGTTTTTTCAATATTTGTCATTTTGATTTTCAATGTTAGGTTACGTTTATCATGTATTTGAATTTTTTATATTTACTAAAATATGAATAATAATGTTAATATATGTATATTAAATATAATATATTATATAAAAATTTTAATATAAAAATAATAATGTAGATTTTATATAGAGAAAAAGTTAATCAAGGAATTATATGTTTAAAGTGATGAATGTATTAGAAATATAAAAAAAAGAATGTGTCGGATATTATGTATTATGATGATGATTAATGTTTATTGAGACCAAAATTGATTTATCTTATCTTAAGAAGGTAAGGGATTACTAGATTTCTTTAGAATTTTATTTATGTGTTCAAAAAACATTAAGAGAAGCATTTCAAATATTTTGAAATTGAGATCTGATTTGGGTATATGCCGAACATTCTAAGAGAAAACACTTTTCATCTTCAATCCTCTTAGTGTCACAAAGATGATGGTTTCTTTCATCCCAAGGTGTTTTGGGATTTGTCCAACGTCGATTTCCACTATGATCTTGTGGGAATTTCTCCTTATTTGAGCAATGTTGGTTTTCTTCTTTACATTAGTTAGAGAAATCCTTTTGATCTTCTAGTCTGGGGTTGATCACCTCCTTATAGTATCTTAATTTTATTTTACCCTCTAATTTTTTATCACACCACAACTTCTCCCTAAATTAAATGTAATTATATTTTTAATATTATCGTTATTCAGAGAATGGTGACTTCATTTATTCCCAAATGATTTAGCTAAGACTAGGCATCTTTATATATTTGGCGCTTTAGTTGAAAGGGGTTTTGGCTTGATTTTGAAGTGATTTTGGGGAGTCTCTTCTCTTCTATATTGTTTAAATTGTTCTTGTACA
The DNA here is from genome assembly GCA_900067695.1 of Picea abies. Classification (NCBI taxonomy): domain Eukaryota; kingdom Viridiplantae; phylum Streptophyta; class Pinopsida; order Pinales; family Pinaceae; genus Picea; species Picea abies. The sequence continues at coordinate 16,752 of CBVK0101581789.1, read as the reverse complement.
TTAGGTACATGGGCATAGTTGTTTTCTTGATGGGGGAAAGGGTTAATACTATGAGGAGGATAAGACATGGTGTATGCTTTCAGTTTTGATATTATAAGTGATAAAATTCTTTTGGATTTGATCTATCATTCTCCACGATTCTCTAGAGATACTTCATTTCCAAACTTCACATCCATATAAAATAATTGGAGTAATAAAAATCTCAAAAAAAACTTTCTTCTTATTACATATCCAAAGATATACTCTAAGATAATGACGTTGACATCCACATGATATTAGAGCTCTAGGATAATGGAAAGTAATAGTAATAGGATTGCAGAACATTATCATGATCATAAGTGTGTATGATGATAAGTGTGTATGGACGGACACACGCAAAGGAAATGATCATGTAGGTTGGGAATTAAGATGAGGGTATGATCTGTTGATGGTCTTGAAGTGTCGATGGGATGCCGCGTGGGTCAGTGATCGAGGCACGAGTCCCTCCCTATCAACTGATTCTGGTGGATGTACGTCAAATATTGCAATATATCATTATGAACTTTAATTTTCATTAAAAAAAAAGGTTATAGTATCCTTCGGTGTAAATTAAATGTTATAATATACCATTATGAATCTTTCTTGTAAAAATAACTTTGTTTATTTACTATGTGAAGAAAAAAAAATATTTTTCAATTTGCCAAATTTTTATATTTAAATAATAATTTAAGAGGTTATTTTTTTTTTATATTTTTATATTTTAATATACAAATACTCATTTTGCATTTATATTTATAGAAAAATTTATCCATACATATATTATTTTTTTTTCTTACTTCCTAAAAATCATAAAATTGAAACGTATAAATATTTTTCTCTAAATTTTTATTTATAAATTCACTCTTAACAACTATTTAGTAAATAATATTTTTGTTAAGTAAAATTTATCAGTACCAATTTAATTGTAACCATCTTAGTTAGTGATAAAGGGACAATGTCTTTTTAAAATATATACCTCTTTGTCAATAGAGATCTCATCTAAAGTATTATTAATATTACATGTTAATACTATGGGATGTAAAAATGTGTGTGACTACTTAAAATATCTATAATTGATCAAATAAAATTTAAGTTATCATTTTTCTTTTTAAATTTGATTTGAGATAAACATCTATTCTCCTCAAAGTTTAATAAGTGGGTATAATAGATTACAATGTGTGCTCTCACAATCCTATCATCTAGATTGTCTACAATAAACCATACCTAAGAAATATGCATGCTTGAATTGGTCAAAACCTACAAAATACTTATTACTATATGCATTACTATAGTAATTGTAACACACCCAACCCTTTAAGTACCTTAATTGTAACACACCCAACCCTTTAAGTACCTTTTAAGGGACAGGGTATTAAAATTTCACTTCCATTAGCCATCTCAGAGTCCCCTTTTTTACGACACCATCATCCTCTAATCATCAAGAGCTTTCCAACGACTGTAATTTTGCTCACAACTGAGCTTTGGATCAAACATTATAGCCTCCCAAAGTTTTTTGGGCCTTCATTGGCCCAAGACCACCTCATTTCCACGTGGCATCCACATGGACGCTTATTTCCCATACCATCGGATGTGGCATTTACCACCGGACATGTTAATTTCATAGGTCCAATCTCTTGGCTCTTCTTCATCGTCATCAAGGTTTCTTTTCCCATAAATCACACCCACTAACAAGTTCCGACGACGATACTCCAATGGGTACCTCGCCCAAATAAGATGGCTCTAGGTTCTTTATCTGTAATGAACCACATCACGTCGGTGCCCCCAACATGCATGAAGATTAATGTCCTTCTTCCTGTATTTTGTTAAGGGATCCAATGGGGTCTATATATGATCTACGACCACGATTTTACCTCGACGAATCATCAATAAAAAACTGTCATTAACCATGACATCTCGTAGTTGTTGGAATTTTCTCCAGGGAAGTTCCAAATACTCAATCCTAAAATTTTTGACTGCGATCCACCTATCGTGCCCCACCTAAATCTGGCGGTCTTCAGGCTAAAAATCCTATGACTTTGGTTGTGTCGAGGATGCTAACTAGCACAAAGGTTAATTTTCAAGTATTTGGAATTCCTCATGGTACAGGGATGGGACCCACAATGATCCATGGATGAGATTGCATCTCACACCTCCACTGATCAACGGTCATTGTTAGCCTCGACATATCATCATCATCGATACTTTCCTTATTCCTTGCCTCTGGTCTAGACCCGTCTCCTTCCAAAAAATGACTAGGCTATGTTAGCATCTAGATCCTACGGCCTAGGTTATAAGTGAGGTTGTAAGGTTTTCCTAGTCTTATTTTGAATGATCCTAGTCTATTGACGACTCTCATGGTGACACCTACCACCCCCAGGACACAGGGTCATCGATATGGAAAACCACACCATTATGACATCATCACTCCCTCTTATAACTTAAGTGAAGTTTGTTGAAGATCAATGGTTGAGGTTTACCCTTGTTTGAACACCAATCGATGAATCTTGTCGAATCTTGTGCCTTATCGTCGACGACATTTCCTGGCTCAACCCTCAGTTCCCATTTCTTTTATCTCCAATGATGATGCACATCGCATCAATGGCCTAGGTCATACCTATGTTACCTTAAACCGATCGACGACTATTGTTCTTTATTAGAGCCTATGTCATTGTCAGTCCTCTTTGGACTATCCATTATCTTATATGAAATTCTTTGCCGCCGATGACGTGATCGAAACCAACAGTCCATATCTTGTCAGTTTTCTCTTTGACAGATCAATGGTCATCGTTACCTCTCCAGGCATCATAGTCTGCACCGATGGAGGGTCAAGATCTATTTGCGGTGTTGAATCAACTGTTGTGATTCTTCATATCTCAAAGCATGATTTTTCTATGGTTTTAACAATATGATACATGACTTAGAAGTTCAAGTATTTATTCCAAGTATTCTCTAAGGTCTTACCAACCCTTCATGGACCCTCATCAGGCCCTAAAAACCACTAAGGCCTTCCTTCCTCACCACTTAGGTGGAGGTTTACATCTATGAAAACTACCCATACCAGGAGAAGGGGTTCCATCGACGATTTGAGGATCTTTGATTCATACAGAGACTTCTCTCGGGCACTTAGACAATCCAATGCCTATCTCAGGGAAACTCTACCCATTCCTCCTAGAAAGTATTGCTTATTCTTGGTTTATAAGCTTGTATTATTTTGCAGGCATCTCACTACAAAAATATCATGTTGGACACAAAGGAAGCCCAACTATATATACAAAATATATCCACGAGGTCATTCATAGGAGGAAACCTTTTGTGCACCTCCTCGAGCATTCTAGGTAATATACAGGGTCCTCCTTTTCATTTATGCACTACACAGAAAATTCCATCCCATTACTTAATCGTATAGGTATAAATGCTTCCCAATGGGACAATATGAAACCCGATATCCATGATTTCACATTGACAACACAATTATAGGCACAAAACCAATGTTTCAATTAAATTACACAAAGTGAGAAATACTTATCTGTTACAGATTATAGTCGACCAACTCACTGTAGGTGTTCACCTTTCCACCCTACCATAGGATCTACTTGCTCCATCACTTTGAAAATAGGCCACCCCCATGCCAGGCCATGATACTACCAGTGAATCTCTCTCAGTTTTATCCATTAATTTAGTAAGTGAAGGTTACTCTCCCTCACTGCTTTCCTCCTTGTACTAGTCTCTTTCTTAGACACGAGATTCAGGGATCGTCTGTTGATACTGAGAGGGGGGTGAATCAGTATCAAGTACAATTTAATATACTATCCATCCATGGGTGTTGTATCTTCATTTTCATTTTCCTTCATGTCCAAATAACTTCATCAATCTTCTGGTCCAAAACCCATAACTAGGGTTGACATCAATGACAACAACCAATCTTCCAACATCGTCTACTACAAAGGTTTAGAACCATGAACTATATTGCTCGGTTCTTTCTCTCCCTCTATCCATACATGGGTTCTCCAATATTTCCTGGATATTCCCCTCTTCTTACACACACTCATTCTTTTCTTCTCTTGCACACCTCCCCCACACAAAGGTTCTCGACCTATCCTATTCCTTCTATCAGAAGGAACCTGTGGGGTCAAACTGGGTGTAGAATTCGGACTTTGTCTTACCCTTGGCTAGTAGATTCTATTTTCCTATACAAACTTCCCATACCTATATTCATGAGGGTGGTTGTTTTTTCAACTACCACCCCTTCTCATTAATTGATTTTGTCTTGAAAAAAAGAGGGAAATAACTTATTATTTCCAAATCAAATATTTTAGCAAGGAGCATGATGAACCCCTCTCTATGTTCCCTCACTCTTTCCTCTAGTGGCATCATGGCCATTAATCTTAAGGCATCATCCCACAATCAATGGTTCACATTATGATTCAAATAATAATACATTTAGAGTGTTTACATGCCATTACATGGAAATAATTAATTATTGTTAGTTACATATAATCATGGGTTTATAAAGGGGGTATTACAATCCCCTCCCCCTTTAAAAGGAACATCATCCTCGATGTTCTTATAAACAACACAGACCATACCTTTAACTTTCAGGTTTTTTAACAAAGTAGTTCCTCTCCTTGGTCTAGTCCCTTTCTGACTCTCAACATTTAGCACCTTCCCATAATAGTCTAAGATAGCAAGCATATTAATTCACATTTTTATGCATAAACATTTCATTACTATTCAAAACTCAAGGGAAAATATGCTTATCAACACAATACTTATCTTTGCAATTTCATGGATCTACATCCATATGGTTATCTCATTAACTTGACTCACTATTTTTCTTGACATACCCATTGTGCTCATGTTTCCAAATCGATAGATTACATGAATTATCAAAGTCTCCTCTTCCTTGCGGTCACTCACCTTCCACACCTAGGCTCATGAATCCCCTTCTCTCCTATATAGTCCCTTGAGTGATCTATCTTTCCTTGCCAAGTCTTTCTGATCCGAATGGATCTAGGGACCATGACAGAAGTTTTATAAGTGTACCAGGAGGCTTAGAATGACGTCAACAAGAAGAGAAAGAGAAAAATTAAAAGTTCCCAAAACTCCATGAAAATGACATGATTGTAAAGAGCATGTTGCAATATTTCCAACGGTGAAAACAAATCGTCAAACGAAGTTACAGATTTAGAGATATTTGCGGTCAAAGTTTGGTCAACCTATCCTAGTCAGCATCCATACTGCTGACATCACCATATGTACTGCTAAAGTCAATATCCATACAACACACATGGTAGGAGTAGGAAGGTGACATGTGGCATGTTGATGTCAACATGGGTCAACATGATGATGTGGCAGCACCAAAGGCTGCCACGTGTCACCCAAATTTGGTATTTTCAGGTCGATCCGTGGACCAATCAGATCATGCCACGTGGAAGTATGTACAATCCATACAGTGACATGGCAAGATGACATGGTAGTCCATACAACTGACGTGGCAGTATAGTAAATATTTGACGTGGCATTCCTTACAGCAAACGTGACATTCCATGCAACTGACATTGCAGGTATAGTCAGCAGATGACATGGCACTCCGTACAATTGAGGTGGTAGGTACAATCAATAGTTGACATGGCATTCCATACATCTAGCGTGGCATGCCATACAATTGATGTGGAAGGTACAATCAACAACTAACGTGGTAGTATTTATAGTTGACGTGGTAGGTACAGTCAGCAACTAATGTGGCAGTCCGTACAGGCGACGTGGAAGGCCTGGTCAACAGGGCCAATGGGTGGCTACCACGTTACCCAATCATAGGCTGCCACATGGAAGATGAAAAATGGCCAGTGAGAGCACATTCCATAATTTTTGAATTTTATTTCAAACTAAAACTCCACCAAATCTGGTAGAGATTCGCCAACTTTAGTAGTGCATTGGGAAGCATGCCAAAAAAGGAGGCTGATGGATTTGACCCCATGACCTCCTCTAAACTAATGCCTTAACTTAGTATCCACCAACCAAATCGGCTAAACTGGCTCATGGGTAATTCCGCCCTATTTTTTACTTAAGTGTTGAACTTTGTCAGTGCATGGGGAAGCATGCCTAGGTTGTACAGTGGCATGAATTTCAATGTAGACAGTACAATAATTGCCCAAAATTGCACATAGATCGAGGAAGGAGGTTCAGAAAGGGCCTGAAGGTGACTATTTCATATGGAGACGATTTGACAGTCGTTTTTAGGTAATTTGACGACGTGAATCCAATGGTGAGGTCTTTTTTTGCAACATAACTTCGTATGAGCAAGACAAGTTCTAGAGAAGCCAATGTAAGCATGTTTTTTTGTCATTAAATGTTGCAACATAGCATGCATGTTATAGGTCTAAAGGAGCGTGGAGAGGCTGCAACAATGCATCATCACCAACTTATTCCTTCTATCTATTCTTTTCTTCTCTTTTTCCACATCAAACCAATCAGTGATATGTGACAAAGAAATTGTGGCACGTGCATGATAAGTGGCCAATGATGCAGTTCTAAATCTCGTGGTTGCAGGATCTTTGTATGGGCTACATATTTATGCTTGGATTTGAGAAGCAGATCTAAGGCACTTGATGGCTCTATGGTGATGGGGATCATCTTTTATTATTCCTCTTTTATGTATTGAGTATGTGGGAATGATGCCCATGTCAGCATCATGGATGCCTCATGAACATGTGAACTTGTGAACCTTGTATACATTCTTGATCACATTCCGATCTCTTGTTTCTGTCACCGAAAAGGGACTTTGTCCTTACAACTTGTAAAGGAGAGACATCATTACAAAGAGGAGAATAAAGAGGTCAGGCTTTGGATCATGATGGGGAGAGGTATCCCACACCAGGTGAACTCTGTTATCAAGGGAAGTGTCATATCTCTTATGTGTATTTTGTCTTTATGTTTACTTTCATGAATTTTTGCACATCAATCAGTAAATGAAAGCATGACATATAACACATAAGGAATCTATAGAAACTTTAATTCAATTTGGATTCAAGCTCATAAGACTTCAACTTTACCTTTAATTGCAAATCACTCAAGTAAAACGATCTATAACTGGCCCTTTTGAAGGAGTGACAAAACCAACCAATTATTGGAAACTTATCACCCCCGGGTTCAGATCACTTTCTCACACAAGAAGAGATTCAAAGACTTCACAGAGTCTTACAATCGAGGTGTCCCTTTGAATTTCTTTTGCCGAGGCATCCCTTCGGCACGTGTTACCACAACACAATATTCTTTTAAGGTGATCATGGCATATTACATGGTCCTCCTGTCACAAAAGTAGCTCTTTTTTCCCCCCACACTTTCCATCTTGATAGCCATCATCTGTCCTTCTAGGAAAAACCTATAATCTCAACTCTATCACATGCATATGTTGAATTCGTGACACAGCATCATCAATTTCAATTAAGAATTTTCTTTGAAATCTTCCACCCATAGATTTCCATTTCACTTTTCTATTTTCAGGTTTATTCCATATTGGAACCAAATTTCACAAGCAAGAGATTTTCCTTCTCATAACAGTTTGTCTCAACATGCATTGGTATTCCTCATGGGATTACAACAATACCATATCCAAGACCCCTTTTCCTACAATTCCATCTTCACACATCCAAACAAATTGTTAGTTATAATGCACATACATTTTCATTTCACACTTGCAATGGCTTCCCAACAATTTCAAAACTATGCATACTAATAATTAAATCATATTTATCCATTCAATGATATAAAGTAAAAGGAATTATATCATTCCTTTGACATGAATAATTCCAAATACAATTCAAACATCAAATAAATTCAATCAATGTGCCAATGCCCATGGCCACATTCACACAAAATGCACCCCTGCATTGATTTCAGATTGGTTACTTTTCATATAAGAATTCTATCATGGTGTATTGGAAATCATCCAACCTATCACCATATGGAATATCTATCCACATTCATTATTACAACAGGACTATGTTTCCTTCTTTAAAATGATCACGACGTCAAATCAACATACATTTTATGAAATTAAAATTTCATATAAATGCATTTAAGCATTTCTTCTCTATGGGTAACCAAGGTACCAATTCTCATGGCCACCAAATTCCCTTTTTTACTATTCTACAACTTTGGTAAAATAATGGGAGATCCTTCTTCCATAATGTATAGTATTATTCTTTCCCATTCATGCAATCATGAACTTTTTCAATGCATTCAATTAATGTGCTTCTTATGAGCACTTTTGTTCCCAATCATTGCCGATTGGTCAATGCAATCATGTCACCTTTGTTCATGAATTTTATTACAAGGACCTTAACCATACTTCTCTACCATAGGTTCATACGTCCATCATTCACGCTATATTCTTTCCCAAATCATACCTTTCATGGGTATTAAAGGCACACATCAATCACTCAAAATCATTTACATATTATTAAAATAATAAGATATTTTAGAAGGGATTCTTACCCAATCCCTTCATACCATATGCCAACACCTTTATGATATTACCTCATTAGTAGTGCTCTAAGGGGAATCCTAAGGTCCTTTCATCAACCCTTTTAAGAACAACCTTATTGTACTATTCCTCTTGTTGAGGTTGTCCGCCATTGGTAATTGTCTTTTCCAACAAATACAATTTCCTTCTAAACATACATGCATCATAATAGTAACAAATATATAAGTTGTAATGTTAATAAAAATGCATGTTCCACAGTTAAAAAACATTTTTATATACACCTCATCAGATTTATATGCATTATATCACATTGTTTCTCTAGGTGGTTACTAGTGCAATCACGATGAAAATTTTTAGTTGTTTTCGTATCCTACAACCATCATCATTTTAGTTTCTCATTCCAGAGAAAAACAAAATAAACCACAAGAAAAAGAGTTAAGGGATTCTTCCCTCTTTCCATCTCCTTCTACATAGTTTAGAAATTTCAGTCAAGATGAGTTATTTCAAAGGCCTTGTTGACTTTACTCAACGTGGTTCAACCAAGATCATTCATTTAAATACATTTTTCAATTCATTTTCCTTTCACCAGTTGTATCGTATTTCATAATTATTCTTTTATGGCATATAAATCTTCTAAGAAAATCATAGTTTTAAAATGAGAAAAGTGTTCTCCCTTTTTTTTCCTATTTGTTTATGCAGTCTATTCCCCTTTTGGGGTATTTCTGCTCCATTCCTTGAGTAGTCTCAACCATGTCACATTTTTACCTTTCCTGGATGTAACAACATACTTATAATAACAAGACTTTGCTTCACAAATTAAGAACTAGTGCATTCTTCACATTTACCAAAGAGAAATCGGGTTGGTCATCATTCATTTGCATATATCTCATTCATGTATCATATTTTAAAATGTAGTCTAGGATTATTATACCAATACATTTTGTATCCCACTGCGTAATTTTCAACGTTCTTTAAGGTCATGAATTTGTTTCTTGAAAAAGTTATCACACAATTCCTTCACCTAGAATTGGTTCAACATTCAACTCACTTGTTTCATATCCATTATTTCTTGAAATGGTCTTAATTCTGTGTCGGCTTCAACTTTACCATTTCAACTATTTACCCAATATTCCATAAGGAATACAAACATGCATTCTTATGATGCAATCTGAGTTACATATGCACATTATCCCCTTGTTCTTTCATGCACAATGCACTTAATTACATGATTCAACATACTATGTGTCTACTATAGAAACACCTTATAGCTTCATAGGTATATTTTCCTTAAGATCATTTCACTCATGATTTTCCACAATCATTTATATACGATTTTCAAAGGAAAAATCATATTGCCTTCTACTCATAATAATAGAGCACCCTTTCTCATTTCTCCTTTAGTATTTCATATTAGATTTCTATGAGGATATGGAATACAACCACATCAAGATATTATTCAAAACAAAACAATCATGACTCTTCAAAATAGAGTCAGCCATGCATCCATGGTATTTATTGAATCTTGGAAAGAGAAATTCTTGCCTTACATTTCACTTATTTAAGAAGTCATATCATGCCTTTAATATACATATACCCATACATCCTACATGTGCATCACTTGCACATTTTTATAGCATTCATTCGTATCTATTTCGTCTTAATATTAGTCTTGATATCGAGAAACCTTATAACGCATTCAATCCATGCATTCAAGCATATTCAAAGATAGATAAATATTCAACAAACAAGTTCAATTCTTTCACCTTTTTCCATTTCATTCACATAGATGGACATTTAAAACTTCCATATCCTTTCTCAATAGATCTTACAACCATTCTTATGACAAGTCTCATAGGAATGCTCAAAACTATGCTACCCTCTATGTTGAGAGCTTATTGTCATTCACATGGAAAGTATTGTAGACGTACTCATAATTATGTTTCCCTTTCTACATGATAACAACCAACAAGGAAACACTCTTTCCTCAAATACTATAAAAGTATTCCAAAACCCATAAATACAATCTGGCCAATTTCAACAGTGCCCAAGAAAACACAACAACCATTATAGCTTCTGTCCATGCCTCAAACCATTATTGGTAAACATACCTTTTTATCAAGGAAATCTTTTTTTTAGATTCCATATCACTGCTAATTGAGCATACCAATCCATACCTATATGGATACCATCCTCCTCTGGATGTTAATATGAACCATTGGTCATATAGAAATACCTGAACACTTCCTTTACCACATTCAAGATCAAAATTTCATTAACCATTCTACCTTATCCTCATAAGGTAAGATGCAATCAATATCATCAACATTTTTACTTATGTTGCTATAGTGAGATCATCACTAACCATATGATCTATGACATCACCATAATTTACATCCAAATATAGGTTCTAATAAGTTTATTTCCATGTTTTATACATGCTCCATAATTTCCATATGCATTACAACATATATTTCACACCAATCATCTTACCCATGCATACAGTGTATATGTATTCTAGTTGTCTTCCTCTTGCATTCATGTGCATAGAGATACTTATAGGTTAATAGGAATAATGTTTTTCTTAATGCATACATGAGCTCATAAACTTGTTCATATTCCCATATCACTTTACTTCTTTTATTAGGATAGGAAACAATTCAAAGGATTCCTTATTTACTCTTACCTATTTGGATTATTCTAGAAACAAACTTTATTCATTATAGGTAAAGTAAAATGACCTTACCAATTCCCATCAATCCTCTAAACATGAGGACATCTTTCATATACTTATTTTAGTATTTTATTTAAGAAGTCACTGACACTACCAAGGTTTTTGTACATCCATACTAAATTTCTTAACCACCAGGGGTTTTCCATAAGGTTCTTAGCACACATATAAATAATCATTATATTTATCAAGGCTCCTTCAACCCATATCTTTAGGTAATATAAAAAACATTAGTTCATTCATTTGTTGAACTTAAGCAACCCCTAACAAGATTCTTCTATTTCACATTTTTGGTCTTATCGTTAATATTTATTAGCATATTCCCACTATTGTGGTATTGACCATCAGTTCAATAGAGGAACACCATAGTCCTTCTTCTATAATCATCATGATAAGATTTCCATTATAAATATAGAAACATTTCAATCTATAGTCTTTGTCCTCAAGGAGTTAACACGAATAATAAGTAAACTTTTAACATAGATAAATTCTCTTAAACATGGTCATATTTTGCCTCATTAGATGAACGCTTTGACTGATCTTTGGACCATCCAGGCCTAGTGTTGTAGTCTTCTCTAATACCACTTTGTAACACACCCATCCCCTTCAGTAACTTTTAAGGGATGGGGTAATTAAATTTCACTTCCCTTAGCCATATTAGAGTCCCCTTTCTGACGACACCATCATCCTCTACTCGTGAAGAGATTTCCAATGACTATATTTTTTCTCAAAATTGAGATTTGGATCAAAATTTATAGTGTCCCAAAGTTTTTCAGACCTTCATTGGCCTAGGACCACCTCATTTCCACTTGTTTTCTTATTGTTCGTACCATATGATGTGGCATCTACCACCGGACATGTTAATTTCAGATGTCCAATTCCTTGGTCCTTCTTGATCATTGTCATGGTTTCCTTTCTCATAAATCACCCTCACTAAGAAGATCCGACAACGATACTCCAATGGGTGCCTCACCCAAATTTGATGGCTCTCGATTCTTTATATTTAAAGACCCACATCATGTCGATGCCCCCAACATGCCCGAATATTAATGTCAGTATTCTCACCTTTTTCTAAGGGATCTAGTGGGGTCCATATCTGATCTACGACCATGATTTTACCTTGATCAATCATCGATCACTGGTTTTTTTTAAACCTGACATCTTGTCACTGATGACATTTTCTATGGGGAAGTTCCAAATAATCAATCCTAAAATTTTATATGACGATCCACCTATCATACCCCACCTAACTCTGGCAGTCCTTGGGTTGAACATACGACAACTCTGTTTGTGTTAGCGATGCTAAATAGCACAAATGTTAATGTCTAAGTATTTGGAATTCCTCATGGTGCAAGGATGACACCCACAAGGATCGATGGATGAGATTACATCTCACACCTCCATTGATGGACAATTGTCATTAGCCTCAACATATCATTGTTGTCGACACTTTCCTTCTTCCTTTCCTCTAGTCTAGACCTAGATCCTTTCGATGAATGACCAAGATCTGTTAGCATCCAGATCCTATGGCCTAGGTTATAAGTGAGGTCGTAAGGTTTTCCTATCCTTCTTTTGAATGACCCTCATCTATTGGCCACTCCCATGGTGACACCTATCATCCCTAGGACACATGGTTTTCAATCTAGCAAGCCATGCTATTATGACATCATCATTCCCTCTTATAACTTAAGGGATTTTTTTTGAATATATATGATCGAGGTTTACTCTTATTTAAAAACCGATGGATGAATCTCGTCGACTATTGTGCCTTATCATCGATGACATTTCTCGACTCAACCCTCACTTCCCATCTATTTGATCTCTGACGATGATGCACATAACATCAACGACCTAGGTCACACCTCCATTACCTTAAAAAAATCAATGATTTCCATTCTTTCTTATAGCCTATGTCATCATCGGTCCTCTTTGGACTATCCCTTGTCTTATCTGACATTCTCTCTAGACGATGACATGATCTGAACCAATGGCCCATATCTTGTCAGTTTTGTCTTCGACAGATCAACGACCGTCGTCACCTCAAACTCTAGACATGTGGCACTTATCTTTTCCTACCACCTATCATGACACGTGGCACTCATGCCACGTCACCTCTCTCCCCCCAAGAATGTTGAATCAACTTGACATGTGGATGAGCCTTCACTCGACACGTGGAACCTCCACGTGTACTAAAGTGGCATCCTAGTCATTGATGACCATTGGAAATCCCTTCCAGGTGCTAACACCTATCCACCTCTCATTGGTCTGACTTAGTCATTCAACGTCATCCTCCTTCCAATTTCTTACCAAGCGAACATAGGAGCTTGCGACGAATCAATAGTTGAGGGTTAATCTATCCCTTACACTGATCAATGAGTATTATTTCTCCTCGAAGACTTCTCATCGAAGTAACTTAACCAAGGATACTCCGATGACCCCACTACAATCAATGGTTCAGATCCTTCGGATCAAACTCCAACAAATCAAGGGTTCTTGTCCTTTGTCAGGGTACCTCCTGTCAGGGTACATCTCTATAACTTATTCTGATCAACACACCTTTGATGGATGGTCTATATCTCACATCCTATAGATATGATGGTTATGGTTTCAACACAGTCCTAATGACTTTCAAACCTTTCAGGGCCCCACTTGGATCTTCCCTCAAATTACAGGATGACACATGTCAACCATGGGACATGTTGGTGGCCCTCGTCGGCATGTCATGTCACGTTGACATCACCTCCCTTCTTAGTCTTTCTTAAGAAATATCTATGATGATCTATGACTGAGACCATTCCTAGGTTGTCCACTAATGGACGACCTAGATTGTCCCTTGGACTTTCTCGTCATAGTGCCTCCTCTCTAGGTCTCCAGGTAGCTCTGAACATATAACTCCAATGGAACTCATAGAAATGTATGTGATGGTCCCAAGTTTTGCTGTAGCTACCCTCCGATAAATCAATGGTCCTTGATGGTTCAAAGTACATTCTCTCCAGGAACCATAGTATGCTCTGATGGAGGGTCATGATCTATTTGCGGTGTTGAATCAACGACAACTATTCATCTTTTCTCAAAACATGGCTTTTCTATGGTTTTAAAAGTATGATAATGGACTTAGCAGTTCAAGGATTTATTCCAATTATTCTCTAAGGTATTATTAAACCTTCAGGGACTCTCATAAGGCCCCAAAAGCCACTAAGGCCTTCCTTCCTTACCACTTAGGTGGATGGTTACGTCCATACAAACTACCCACATTGGGACAAGGGGTTCCACTGATTATTTGAGGCTTTCTGATTCATACAGATACCTCTCTCGGGAACTTAGACAATCCAATTCCCATATCAGGGAAAATCTACCCATTCCTCCTAGAAAGTATCACTTATTCTCAGTTTATAAGCCTGTCTTATTTTGCAGGCATGTCACTACAACAATATCCTACTACTCACATAGGAAGAAAAACTACATATATGGATATATCCATGAGGTGATTCACAGTAAAAAACCAATTGTGTAGATCCTCAAGAATTATAGGTAAGATGCAGGGTCCTCCTGATCAATTATGTACTACACAGACAATTCCATCCCATTACTTAATTTTCTAGGTATAAATGCTTTCCAATGGGACAATATCAATCCCAATAGCCATGCTTTCACATTCATAACACAATTATAGGCATAAGACCATTGTTTCAATTAAATTACACATAGTGAGAAATACTTATCTATTACAGGTTATAGTTGTCCAACTGACTATAGGTGTACACCTTTCCACCCTACCATAGGATATGCTTACTCCATCACTTTTGAAGTAGGCCACCCCTGTGCCAGGCCATGATACCACCAGGGAATCTCTCTAAGTTTTCTCCATTAATTTAGTAAGTGAAGGTCTCTCTCCCTCACTGCTTTCCTCTTTCTACTGGTCTCTTTCTTAGACCCAAGATTTAGGGATCATCTGTTACAAAGGCTCAGAACCCTGAACTCTCTCACTCAATTCTTTCTCTCCCTCTATCGATATGTGGGTTCTCCAGTCTTTCTTGAATATTCCCCTCTTCTTGCACACACTTGTTCTCCTTTACTTCTCTTGCATGCCTTCCCCATAAGGTTCTCAACCTATCCTATTCCTTGTGTCAGAAGGAACCCATGGGGTCAAATTGGGTGCATAATTCATACTTTGTCTTACCCTTGGATAACAACTTCTATTTTCTTAGAAAAATTTCCCATAACTGTATTCATGGGGATGGTTGGTTGTTCAACTACCACCCTTTCTCATTAAATGATAGTGGGATAGACCAAAGACGTTCCCAGAAATTAACATGTCTAATCTACTACTGGTTCACAGAATTACATAAATACTTTTCGGCAACATCTATGCATACAACACTGCTCAGGTGCAATGGTTACATTTCAAAGGATTATGCTCAACCGATCAAAATGATAGTGATCTCCTTCCAAAGTTCAATCAACCAATATCAAACAACTACACAACGCCATTGTCTAATCGCAATAGTCCACCATTGAGAAAATATTTGACTTATATGTCCATTGTCTTATCGTAATAATCCAACACTGAGAAAATCTTTGATAGATAGGTTCTCCTAGTCAGAAATTGTCACCATATTCTGGAAATTGGATGCAGTGTTTTGTGACACTATTCCACGCGACACGAGGCTTGAAATCATGATTTCTGTGAGAAAATCGACTAGATTTAAAGGATCAATTTTTGCGGCCTCTTAAGACACAATAATATTTGACTTATTTTTCTTCACCTTCTTCTCTTCACCATCTACAATGCTGGTCTGATTCACGACCTCCTCCTCATCATGAAGAATGAAATCCAAGAACTACCTCTATGGGGTATTTTTGTTTCCATCTATGGCAGAGCTTAGAGTCATTCTTCTTTGGATGGTGAACAAGAGGGTGCATAAATACCACATTTATGTATCCCTTTTTTTACCAAGTCTCTAGAAGTACTTATATACCACTTCACGCACTCATATTCCAAGGTCAGTTGATGAGTTGTACTATCTGTTTGATGATGTCTCTCCAAACGGATAGTGGACATGTATCATAAATGCACATATAAGATAAGTAAGTATGAATTTATTAGGTAGGTGAAGGATGGAGTGTTCTAGAGAATTATCTCATTTCATGTATTTGCAATTTAGTTTCTTATGTGAATGTGGAGAAGAGCTAAACAACTCCATAGTTGCATTGTGTTTTCATTGTGTGTGTATGCCATGTTTTTTCAATGCTTTTCTCTACTTGAAATTGAACATGGTATCAGAGATGCAGGTCTAAGAATATTCAAATATTGGAGAGAAATTTGTAGGTTTTTGGAGAGCATTTTTTAGCTTGGTTAAGGCACAACAGGAAGAGGAGAATTTTTCTAGGCCATTCTACTGCAAAAATTTGAGGGAAAACCCTTCGAAAAAGTGCTTTTTTGGAGGAGGATGCCCCCTGCTAGTGTACACAGAGTGTCCATTAGAAGGTGGGAAAACCCCTCCACTGTCCCCCCCCCCCA
>CBVK0101581783.1:0-13312 GCA_900067695.1 Picea abies | reverse complement strand
AAAGAGTGAGTTCTTTATTACCGACAGAAGATATTATGAATCAATCGTAAGAATGTGGTACATACCCAACGAGTGCAGAGAAACAAGCGGACGTACCTCATGGTCTTTATCACGACCAAATTTGTCCAATATTTCGCTTACAACAGTTTTTTTATCATGGCTACAATAGATAGAAGAAAACTGCTAAAACTAGATTTTAGTATTTTAAGCTCATAATCTGAGTTAAGTAGTAACTCCTCATCTTTACTAAAGAAGGTAATCAGGGCATTGAAACCATGAATGTCAAGACTTACTTTCTATCCAAAACTTCAAGGGAAAGAATACCAAAACAGTCTAGAAATTCATCAAATGTTTGTATTGTAGGAGACCCAGCACAATAGATTGCCTCCATAACACCCTATAAACAGTGGAAAATTTGTTAAACGAAAATTCTACATTTCTCTAAGTCAACCTACTTAATCAAACCTGGAATACTGTTCTTAGTCATAAATATGCACGCTCTTAAAGTATGAGAACCCTCAAGATTTAAAAGAAAATGCAATGTCAATCAATGCTCACTCCACAACATACCTGTTTTAAGGAATTGCCATTGTTTGATTTTTTACATGTTAGGTAGTAAAGCTGGGTTGAGTTCAATGTTTTCATAAAAGATTTTAATTGTTCCTGAAAAATGATCAGAGTATGAAGTTAATAATATGAATATCTCATTTCACTTCTTGATTCCACTTAAAAATATGTTTTTATGTTTGTTTATAAAGATTTACATTAAATGTTTGAAACAATGTTTTTTTTTCCAAACAAAAAGTATAGTGTGTTGGGTTCATTATCATTTAAACATGTTTAATGTAAACATGGTGAAATTGTAAATCAAATTTGTTAGTGGTATATGTATATATATTAATAATAATTCAAAATGTCGTTGTCTAACTCTTATAAGTTTTTCTCTTTTATGAGGAATCTAATGATATAAATATGCATGAAATCACAATTTTCTATTATTTAAATTGTATTTCTGAATCCAGAAATGGATTGAACATGCTGAAAAATCCTTGTGACACTAGGATAATACAAAATTAACCACTCAAATCTGCAAATCCAACAATTTCTCACCTGATTTCAAAAAAAATTAAACAAAAAAATATAAAAAAAAAAAGTAAAAACCTAAAACAATTAAACTATAACATTCAAAATTCAAAATTTTATATATTAATGTGTGAGTGGACATTTACATATTATTATGTGCGGATGAATATGTGTAACCCAACATTTCCTTTTTGTGGTTTAACCTAATGGTCCAAGAAGGCTTGATCCATGTAAACTGTTATGCCATAAACCTTATGGATTTGTTGGGCCCATGCCATACGCCCTCATAAAGCCTGAGGTATGGCTACAAGATATGAGCTCTATAGATTGACAAAATAGAAAGGTCCATGAAAACAAGTGAAATTAGTAGACTCGTGGACCTCTATTATGTAGCCACGTGGACCTCTATGCACCCGTACTACAGGTTATGTCATGCAAGACTTTTTTTTTTTTTTTCAAAAGCAAATAATGAAATGAATTTTTTTATAGTCAATATTTATTATAAAAATCCGAAAAATTAAAATCTCTATGTATAATGATTGTTTTTTTAAGAAAATGTTTGTATGAGGTGAAATTGCAACCCATATATGGAATTAGTATTAGGTGTGTTATGGAAAGTATATGATTCAATTTTGGCTAATCTCATTTATGGTCTAGTTAGTTAAGGATACTTGTTTTCTTTAAGTCATGAAATTTTTGCGATTAGTAAATACTTATATTAGTAAATATAACAATTTTTTTACAATAATCTATTTTATGGAAAACATTTTAATAGATATAAGGAAACAAGTTAAATACTCAAAAACATCTAACAAAAATGGAAATCTACTTGTGTTAAAGACTACCAAGACTACCAACATAAATTTATTTTTTATGATCAAATTTTATTTATATAAAATGATGAAAGTAAATATAAAATCTTGAAATTATATTAATAAAAAGTTAAGATTATAACCATAAGTATTATTCAAACATAAAATCTTTTATGATACTTATGGAGTAAAGTAAGGTCACAAAAAATCACTTAGTTAAAGAGGGGACATAACTTTATATAAAAAAAGTAAGAAAATACTTTCAAAACAAATTTACATTTGTGATATTCTTTACCTGTGTAATTTCATTTTAATGTAATTACATTTTTATGCTTAGTAAAAGTTATTACTTACCAAATAAATCTATATTTATAGTATTTTATATACATATGATATTACCCCTTGTATGGGGTGTTGGAGATGGGGTTAATATTGGGACAATGCTCAGTGAATGCATGGATGCTCCAGAGATGGGGATGAGGGTGACACACCATCTCACGCAAGATTTCACACATGAGAACGTTGACGCCAACTCTAAGCGTGTTAATATTAGAATTATAAGAGAACTACAAGCACCTCGGTCACTGGTTCCTCTGGAGCAATTTACATCTGCAAAATGTGGAAGTCTCGAGCAAAGGAAACTCATCCTGTGTTTGATATCTGGGACGACAGGAGCCACATAGAGATCGAGACAAGGCAACAAATATTGGGGTCGAAGGAGATTACTATGCAATTTTGGCTCATTGTAGGTCGATACCATGCACATCCACGATACATTTAAGCTTTTACTTCTAGGGAAGTGCCCCGGGTTCGATGGCACCTAGACATGGATATCGACGTGGCTACAGACATGGGAGTGGAGCTCTAATGGAGCCACCCACCTGCAACTCTAGAGAGGGGACCTCCAACTCTCGTGTGCAGCGCAACACCCAGTTCGTGATGACCAATTTCTGGATGGCAACCCCACCATAGTTTCACGCTCACCTGGAGGATCTGGAAGACAAAATTCGTATGGAGCAAAGCTTAACACCCGATTAGGAGGTGGATGAAGCGATTACCAACTAGGTTCTGATTGTGGGAAACATATGACGACAAGAAACAAAGTATTGGAAGACCGTAGAATTGCACCTGACACCTCAAAACATTGTTGGGACAAATGTTGCAAACTAAAGAGGATGCTCAAAATACAATTCAATTGCAATTGGATGGATTACACCTGATGCTTAGTGAAGTCTTGCCTTGACTCTCTCTCTCAAGCTCAATGACAACAACCTCGGCTCTAAAGAGCACTCCATAATCGTCTCCCGAGCCACCTCAAGACTTAAATGAAAATCCACTGAATTAATGAAGAGTATGTACCCCTTTTTTTGGTTTTTGTATGATGAAAATAGTAGTAGATACGCCAGAGCATCCAATAGGTTCTAGATTTCTCTTTACACTGCTTTTGTTGCTAGATAGAGTAGTCTAAAGAATCTTTTTCAGACTAAATAAACTGAAGACTTATTCCTTTGTTACTATTCTAGTTTCCCAAACACAATAAGCCAACAACAAAACATTTTTATATAAATTTTCTTAAAATAAATTAATACAAATTATTATATATATATATATATATTCAATAAAAATCATCATAGATAGAAGAAATATTTCATTATCCTTATGGGAGTCTTGGGGATGGAGGAAATATTTCAATCTCCTTATGGGACGGTTGGAAAAAATACCCTAGTGTATTAATCTCTCTCGTACCTAATACCAACCATGAATGTATTAATCTCTCATGCTACTAACCATGATAGTGAGTCACATGACTTGTTTGCTATTCTCATATTTTATTTTCAAAATTAAAACCAATGCAAATAAAGTTCATGTAACTATCGACTTGAAACGTGTATCGATCCCACTTCATGCACGTCAAAGTTAAGTACGATGAAAGTAAGGATGAAAAGAAATTTTGCTAAACAATATCAATGTTAAACTATATGTAATATATTGTAATAAACGTCAATTTTATTAAATTTAAATTAATAAATGAAAATTTAAATTAATAAACATTTTAAAACCCAATAACTAATAAATAAATAAATGAAAGTCACCTAAACAATATGATTTTTTTTATTAAATATCATATTAAAATTAATATCGCTAATAAGTAGAACATAGTGCCAACATACCTCAAAGCGAACCCCAGGGGAGACTTGGAGTGAGGAGGAAGAGTCGTGAGGTAGAGGAAAGAGACCAGCAACAAAAGGGCTTCTTGAGTTACTTAAGAGGGCTATGTTCAAGATAGAGGAAAGTCCCCTAAGTTCAAGATTTTTTTTTATGTTAAATAAAGCATACGAGATCATGAAGTTCAAGATTTTTTTTTATGTTAAAGTGTTTTTAAATTTTATAGACTTAAAATATCAATTTTTATTTTTATATATATTAGTTTTGGCCACTTGTATAAGCACCACATATATTATATAATCTTTTATATTTTTATGTTAAATTTAAAAAAAAAATTTACAAGTTATTGTGTTTTTTTATCTTTAATAATATCCCTTTTCACTTGGTATGTGTTAAGACTATATATGTTCCTACAACTGATATGAATGTTTATTGAAGTTATAAGGTCGAGATTGAGCGGCTAGGAGGAAGAAAGGTGAGCTTTTAGGACATCTGAAATAAAATTACCACGTTTTTTCGAGACTGATTGAAAAAAATGGCAAGAAATCCATGCCCTTGTGCGCATAAGGCAATATTTAAGCAGTCAAGTGCTTATTGAAAGACAAACAGGGCTTATCACGCCCGAAATGGCCTAAGGTTTCTAGCTAGGGAGATTATCACAGGACTAGGGCTTAGAAACCAAGCGCCACTGGACTTGTGGGGCCCCATCGACCAAGTGGTTTTCAAGTGGGATTGATCAATGGTCCAAATCTTATCATAGAGCAATCTTGATCGTCCCGACAACGACGTCATCATCGAAGAAATGCAACAAGAGTTCACTCCAACACGAGTTATCTCCCAGGGCTGATGACAACGTCATTACCATGTCAACATTACACATGGAGCCAACTCAACATGCCACCAAGGACTCACAAAGGGAGACATGACCGTATGGCATGTTAGTGGAGCATTGTCAGAGCCAACCAACAACTGCCACGTGGACACACAAAACCCGCTATATGCATAGGTCAACACCTCAAAAATGGGTGACATGTGTCCTATCCCCCTTGCCACATCAACATCAGCATGGAATAGTATAAGATCGCCATGTGTCCAAGGCGACGTCAGTGACTGAGTTTGAGCCTTAGTCGATTTTTGTTTTTTATTGAGCCAAATCAACGACTCTCCTTGTTTCTCGGTGGTAGATTAACAATGGAGGTCACGGTGAAGGTTGTCATCAATGAAGTGCAATGAGATTTCCCCAGCACAATTTATCTCCTACTGTTGTCGATGATGACGATAGAGAAAAGACAACTTCAATAGATCAACGTTCACGATTTCTCACCAAGATGGATCCAATGACTACTGAGTTTGAGCCTTAGCTACTTTTTGTTTTTGATCAAGCTAGATCAATGACTCTGCTTGTTTCTCGATGAAAAATCAACAGTGGAGGTCATCGTCGACGAAGTGTAATGAGAGTTCCCCAACGCGAGTTATCTCCTACTATTGATGATGTCGTTGTCATCGGAGAAATGATATAAGAGTTCACCCCAGTGCAAGTTATCTCCTAGTGTCGACGATGATGTTGTTTTCATGTCAACCTTACACGTGGAGCCAACTAGCAGTTGTCACGTGGACACAAGGAACCCATCATATGCACAGGTCAACACCTCAAAAATGGGTGACATGTGTCCTACCCCCTTGCCAAATCAACATCAACATGGATCAATATAAGATCACCACTTGTCCAAGGTGACATCAGCATGATTTTGTCAAGGCCTTAGATGATTTTGGTTTTTGGTGTAGCCAGATCAATGACTCTCCTTGTTTCTCAGCGACAGATCAACGGTGGAGGTCACAGTGGAGGTCGTCATCAAAGAAATGCAGTGAAATTTCCCCAACATGAGTTACCTCCTAGTGTCGACGACAATGGCGATAAAGTGGAGGTCGTCATCAAAGAAATGCAGTGAAATTTCCCCAACATGAGTTACCTCCTAGTGTCGACGACAATGGCGATAAAGAAAAGGAAACTTCAACTGATCAATGAATCAGATCTGATCGGGTCCTAGATCAACAATCCAAAATTTGGTTTTAAGTCTCAAAGTGTATTAGGCTCGTCATGCCACATATTAACGACTGAGATTACTCACTGAGATCAATTCAACGGTGGTTGAGTTTCACGATTTCTGCATTTTTCATTTCGAGCACCCATCCAATAGAAAAAATGATTGCAGGGGATCTAAGGGAAAAAGATGAAACGATTATTTGGTTGGAAAACCTCCAACTTCCCCATGATCTCAGAATAAAGAAGCAGTAAACAGTTTCAAGAAGTTGGAATTGGTTTCAAGAAGAAGTTTATGTCACGAATGAGAGGAATAAAATACAATAAAGGTGATCATTGATATGTTTGGAACTTTGGGGAATTTAAGAGTTTCTTACAACCAGAGTTGTTTGATCAAAATCCCCAAACACATAGCTGATTGTTAATTGCACCAGGCCACCAAAGATTCATCCCTTGCATTATGTTTCAGTCTGTAATTCCTTTTCTTATAGTGTTTGTGTTCTTGTAAAGCATCTCCTCCCATTTTTGTTTTTATTGTATCAGATCTGATTTATAAAAGCTTAGACAACAAACTATTCACCATATTCAATGTTACTACATGATGTCTGGTTATGACATAGAAGTGATTTCCTTTGACTGCATGACCATTTCTTTTCATTTCTTTGTGCATTTAAATGATATGCAGAGGAAACCTCCATGTATTTGAATGTATGAGAATGTTAACTGTATGAAGCATGTTTTTATTGTATCAGATCTGATTTACAAAAGCTCAGACAACAAACTATTTACCATATTCAATGTTACTACATGATGTCTGGTTATGACATAGAAGTGATTTCCTCTGAATGCATGACCATTTCTTTTCATTTCTTTGTGCATTTAAATGATATGCAGATGACACCTCCATGTATTTGAATGTATGAGAATGTTAACTGTATTAAGTATGTTTTTATTCATATGTATGCACTTGTTAGAGTTGTTGAATTCTTAATTTCTCAACACATTGTTCTTTCTCCATAAGATGGAAGATTCATTCTCAGCAGTGCCTTGTATGTTTATTTTGTTTTTCTTCTAATTCAACTTTTCATTCCCCTTTAAAGCTTGATGGTCTAAAACACTTGTAGACACATTCCTCTGAGAGTTGAGAGCATTTTTCATCTAAGCTGAGTTTGTTTTAGGTCCTATAGTTTCAAGAAAGAGAGAGGGAAAAACTTCCCAAATATTGCACAATTACCTTACTGCAAATACAACTTTAAGACTCATTTTGAGTCTTAGCTCTTGGAGTGCCTCAAAATCATTCTAATTGACAACCTGGAACATCTCAAGGGATAACATAATGCAAATTCCTTCCTTAATATTCATGTGAAGTAAAGAAGCTTATGGAAGTCGTGCCTTAGCTTAGCTCTTCGTGACTTAGAAAAATATATATCTCGGTAATATTTTGGTTGCTCAATCACTGCCTAGTCATCGCCTAGTCAACCTGTAGATGTCTGTCAGGTCACGTCCAATCAACACCCAATCACCTACCATGTGTCGCTTGGAGATGTACCTGGAAAACTTAGGATAAGAGAAATATTATTAAAATAATATGAGTATTTCGTGGAGTTATGTGAATGCGGAGGTAGGTAGGATGGTAATTAATGATAAAAAGGGTCATACGGATGGAGATATGGAAAAACTTCTCAAGAATCATCATGGAGTGTGGTAAGACTTAGTAAGAAATATTTGTGAAAAATTCTAAGTGTTGAGTGAAGTGAAGAGGAGAGGTAAAAGGTAGTAAAAAGAGTTGAAAAAAATTCTAAGTAAGGAGAAGCGGACGAATGAAGGAACAAGAGGTAGTAAAAAGAGTGATCACCAACCAACGAATCAATATGTGGTAACTCATAAATTTAATTAAGTGTTGGAAGAGTTACGTGATATATGGAAAAGAAATATGAAAATAAATGTGTGAAATATGGAAAAGAAAAATAAGAAAAAGGAAATGGAAAGTGAAATAATGGAAAAGAAAAACAGAGAAGGAAAATAAAAGAAAATGGGAATATGAAAGTGAACATGGAAATGGCTAAGTATGGATAAGAGAGGAGAGGAGAGAGAAAAATGGAAAAAAGATTAAGTATGGAGAGTAGTAAGAGTAGAGTAGTGAGAAAGAAAAGTAGAGTGGAAGAGGGGAAAATGCTTAAGTATGAGGGAATACGAGAGTAATGAGAAAATGAGAGAAATGACTAAGTATAAATGAGAGTATGAAGAGAGGTGAAGGGATAAGAGAGGAAAATGGTGAAGTATGGAGATGGATAAGAGATGAAAGGTGGGAGAAATGACTAAGTGAGGAGAGGAGAACACAATATTTAGAAAAATTGTTCTTGCAATTTTGCAATCTCTCTATTGGACTTATGGACAAAATTATGAATATCTTGGGCGTACGAAGTCGGATTCTGATTCTGAAAAATGCTTGATGAAGTTGGGACTAAGGACTACACCACGAGCTGGTGAAATTGCTCACATTCCTCTCTTTGGAATATATATATATATATATATATATATATATATATATATATATATATATATATATATATATATATATATATATAACAATGTTATTTTATATACATAACATTGTCACCTTCTTTAAGATGCATCATCTTCGAAGGAAGGTAATTTTTGTGCTAACCCTAACCCTTGCTTTTTCCTTAATATCTCCCACAAATCATCTTCAAAACCTTTGGGCTGCGATGAATTGCCATATTTTTCATTAATATGCTCACGACACTCCAAAATGAAGAGAACACATGCATGCATCTACATTTGCATAATCTTAGTCCATAACTCCACTTTGATTTCTTGTTTAGACATATCGTCAGCTAGCTTGGTCCTACTTAGGAGTTGAAGGTTTCCAATCTTGAAGAAGTGAGCCTCTC
Source organism: Picea abies (assembly GCA_900067695.1). Classification (NCBI taxonomy): domain Eukaryota; kingdom Viridiplantae; phylum Streptophyta; class Pinopsida; order Pinales; family Pinaceae; genus Picea; species Picea abies. The sequence goes on along the minus strand of CBVK0101581783.1, from coordinate 4,295 downwards.
CATCCTTGGTGTTGACCACGGTAAAAAGCAAGTGGCTAAACCTTGGTTCAATCTCTGAATCATTTTGAATCTTTGGTGAGAAGAGAACCATTAAAACATGTAGCCCTCCATCAATTATAATGCCATGGTCGATTCTGGATTCCCATGAACAAGAGTCAAGAGAAAAAACGACATTCATTCGCAGATTGGGCAAGTTGATCATCTAAACAAATCCATGCAAAATGTTTTTACTAGGTCATTCGCAGATTGGGCAAGTTGATCATCTAAACAAATCCATGCAAAATGTTTTTACTAGGTTTGGTAAAACAAAATTATTGAGCCTTGGTAATTTTTTTACCAGGTCTAGTTCTGATTCCAACTATAAAGAAAATTTGTATAGTTTTTTACTTTTAATTGGATAGACCAAAAACATATAAATATATATTTGAATAAGATATAAAAATAAATGATGTTTAACATTGAATAATGACTTTGTGGTGACTATTCATGTAAGATTATATATTTATGGATTCACCTTTTAATAATACGTTAAATTTCTAAGACCCCCTGCCTCACACACACAATCCAAAATGTTATTTTATATACATAACATGGTACTAGCCACATTTGTTTTTTTAACCTTTCTTGCTACGCCTTTTTTAACTTTTCCCAACTATTGAAAAGAAACCCTATAAATTAAGAAAAAAACCATAATCATAATACTTTATTTAAATTTTCCCAAATTTGAATTTAATCAAATAAAAACATTATTTAAATATCTACCACAACACCTTTGTGCAGCGACATTTCATTTTTTAAACTTTCCCAGCTATTGAAAAGAAATAGTAAAAATTAAAAGAAAACATAATAATAAAACTCTATTTAAATTTTCCGAGGTTGAATTTAATCAAATAAAAACATTATTTAAATAGATGTTGTGCATCATTTCTATTCATTGCGAAAGAAACAGTGCCATTTGATTTTCAAGTGTTCATGTTTCTTGTAAATGTGATGACAGAGCATGCTTGTAAAGGTCACCATTTGTTGTGTGTTTAGAAGCCATGATAAGTCATAGTTGAATAAACGGTTGGTAGGTCATACTATTTTTCAAGGCACCAAAAGACATTGTACGAAGACACCATTTGTTGTGTGTTTAGAAGCCATGATAAGTCATAGTTGAATAAACGGTTGGTAGGTCATACTATTTTTCAAGGCACCAAAAGACATTGTACGAAGATTAGATGAATCCCTCATTAAAAACCTTCAATGTTCTTCTGAAGCAAAGAGTTGACATCTCGACGTTGCTATTTGTTTTTTTCAAGAAAAGGCTCGCTGTGAAGTTACGTGAATGGCTCAAAAAGGCCTACATCTTTTGAGTATGTACTCAACACATGTTTGGATATTCAATGAGTGTCAACTTTACTCAATTGGCGACACAAATTGACTAGTCAAATACTCACAAAATTTGGCTAATCTTGTTTCGCATATTTTAGGCACTTAAATGGCTTAATGCCGAACTTTAGCCACATTATTTCTGAAGTACAGGCATGATGTATGTGAGTATGAAAAAATGGCTCCTTGAGTTAACAAGGAATTTCTAGATCTTATGGAATATTTACCTCCAAATAGAAATCCCACACTTCGCTCTCCACAACTTATTCCATCTTTCTTTAGTATTTTACCTTTTTTTTAACCCATTAGTATGCACCTAATGTATTAAATTCATAAATGATAGAAGCTGGCACTATTAGGTTTTTTTTAGCGTGCACACACCAAGATGAGAAACATAGAATTAGAGATCAAATCAAAGATTGCATTTTGATATTGATGTTGCAACATTTGGATAATGATATTATATTAAAACAGCTTAGGGAGGGTTCTTAAAAATGCCTAACTATGTTTCCTAATCCCTTAATACATATTTTAGTCACAACCTTTAATAACTTGACCTTCTTTGGGGAATGGTTCAAGGCAGCAAGGCAAATTTCAAATTGGTAGAGGCGGGAAAACATGTTGTAGGTTTCATGGCGATTATGGTGCCAGAAGAGTATTGGAAGTGCTGGCCCAGATTGTAAACCACCTGGATTCCATGACGATCACCATATTCGAGCCCTCATAACTAGCAACGTTAGTGCATATTTGTTACTGGTTCAGAAATCCAACAAGTTGGTTCCTGTCTACGGCTCTAGAGACCTTGTCAAGTATTTTTAATTACATCTACCCGAATCTCGGGGCGACTTAACGTCGACGAGACTACACTGTAGCTTGACTTAACTATTTACAGAGGTGGAGGCTTTAACGGTTTCCAGCTTCTGCACTAATGGAGTGTGAGGTCAATGCACTCATTGGTGCAGCTGACGAGGAGCTCTGGGAGAGGTCGGGTTTATTCACCTTGGTTGATGCGATCAGCAGGATTAAAGACACAAGTCGTCACCCTGCCAAGAGATTTAATGCTACGTTTATTGTGGAAGACTTAACTCTTGTTCTTCCTAACGATCCTCTTCCATTTCATCGGCCTGTGAACATAATGAAGCCTTGTAATGCACAAGCATGTGTAGATATTCTAGGAGGGATTTCTGGGGATTTCTGGTCTGCAAATAAGGCATAGGGGATAGGAGGGTCGACGAAGGCGTTTACAGTGGTAGCACAACCAAATACTGGTGAAGCTCTTGTAAGAGATGGTCTAAAATAAAAGACAAGTCGTGTTAAGCGCTCATCGAAGATGCGGAGGCCTAAAAGAATGAAGCATAAATTGGTCTTAGGCATCGACATTGGTTTAGAAGAATCCTGCAAGTTGGCGATATGCACCTTAGTTGGGAGGTTGACTTATAGATCTCGTTTTTTAGTACCACTTGAGGGGTGGGTGCTTATTAACTGGGAACCTTTGCTAGGTTATACCCTTGAGGTTCTTTCGATGTCGAGAGGTTGGATGGGTTTTGTTTTTAAGTGTCCGGAGGATCTGAATTGGTCCTACAAAGGTTCTGGAGTTACGACGAAGGGAGCATGATGTTGAAAAGGTGGCACTTAATTTTTAACCTGGTGACAAAATATTTCAGTTTTCGACATATTTGGGTGCTCCTTTCGGGTCTCCCATTACAGATGTGGAATTGAAAAGATCTGGAGGCGGTTGGGAACTCCATAGGTCATTTTATTAAAGTTGATGAAACATCCTTATGGTCACCGGATAAACGAATGGCTAAGGTGCTTGTTGAAGTGGACGTTCATGAGGGGCTTCTGGAAGTTCTATAGATTGAGTGGAGGGGTCTTTTGTTTGTACATTAGTTGAACTATTTGGGTCTACCTTTCCGTTGCACTATTTGCAGACATACCGTTCACTTGAGGAAGGAATGCCCAAACATCTTTGGCTCTCTAGTTGAAGAATATTCAGCTGATGAATTGCTAGGCGACAATGTCACTCCGTTGGAGGATGCACAAAACCCAGTGGATTATCCGAGGCTAAGATATGAGGAAAGTCCTGTTGCGCCAGATTCTACATTTGTTGGTAAGTTAAAACACTATTATCCCAAGATGTATTTTTCTTTATCTACATGGGAGCGTGAACATTTAAATAGTATTCTCTTCCCTAAATAGTCTCTACGGTCGGTTTTAGAAAAAGGTAAGACTAAGGAAAAAGAACTTGAGAATACAACTATGGGTAGGGATACAATCCTGAGTAATAGTGATATTTCACCTACATGTGGGGAGGTTACTATTTCAAACATTCTAAGTTTGAATCAGGGTGACTCTTTTACTGCTCCGGGTTACAGTGAATCGAGACTCAGTGACTCTACATTGGACAAAATGATTACAGATTTAGTTCCTACTCTTAATCGAGATTTAAACCCTATCCCGATATCGACCTTTCTGGGAAAACATCTTGTGGATAGACCATTAGTTAGAGGGGATTCTAAGGGTATTCAGGGGAAATTTTCTCTCAATGATTCTGACCCTACGTGGTCAAGGGGTTTGGGGTATGAAATATCTCCAGTCAAAACAAGGAGTGCCCGCAGGAAGGCGGGGACTAGTAGTTCTACATATGATACTCTTCCTTTTACAAACACTGAACAAGGGGCACTTAGAGGCATGAAATTCCTAGCAAGGGATAAATCATGATCCTCCTCTCCCTTAACACCAGAGGGGTAGGAGGACCCCTGAAATTGGCCTCCCTTCGTAGACTCTTATAAAAAACGACTCCAAACATTATTTTCCTACAAGAAACTATAATGGTTGTGGAAAAGGCAAGAAATTTTATGAATAAGCTCAGACCCAACTGGATCTGTCTCTTATACACATCTCTGAGCGGGCTGGCAAGGCAG
>CBVK0101581776.1:0-15891 GCA_900067695.1 Picea abies | reverse complement strand
GTTTTTCTCTAGGCCCCAGATTCAGATTCTGAGAGCGTAGTATTGATCCTTGAGACATCCAGAGTCTTTTGGGTCTTTTTCAGGATGATGTGGCCTATTTTACTATTTTTAGCATGTTGAGCATCAGGGTTCGCATGTCAGTTCTGACCACATATTCAGATCCCTTGCGAAAAGACAAGATCAATGAGTATAAAGTCAAGGGTCTTCAGATGAATTTCTATTTTTAGGCAGTGACATGTGGGGGTGGCCTCTCAATCATCCTAGATAATGTGGAAAATTTCCTAAAATTTAGGAGGGGGATCTCTTTTTAGAAGTTTCTATATTTAGCAGGTCTATTCTTCACCCATGTAATGCCAAGTGGCACCCTCAGAGGTTGACATGTGGCAGCTCTACGAAATGATGTGGCATCCACCTAAGTGAGGGTGTATATTCCAAAATATTCGAGCATGTGATGAACAATTAATAATTGGGAGGGGGTCGCATGAGTTTGGTTGTATAAATCTCCTCACACTTGAGTCAACTAAACATCAAGTCATGTGTTGGCAATTATTTTTGGCTTTAACCTACCTCTCACACTCCATTTGACTTGGGCACTTTTCTCACTCACACATCCACTTCTCTCTCTCCCTAAATGCGCCCTCTCTCCTCTCATGCATGTGGACACATTCCTCAATTAACTCTCAACATGTCATAGTTACTTGGACTTGTAGTTATTTTTATTCCTCTCATGCACCCATGTGCCTTACCTAACCCTTCTTCTCACACTCAACTCACAATTCATTCACTTCCACCTCATCCACATGTGTGCATTAACTCCATGCATCTTCATTCACACTTAGACTTTAACTCACACTTTGCTTTTCCCTCTCCAAATGCTTCCATCATGTGCCTAGATTGTATTCTTGACCACACATGTGTCCTCTCTTCCTCCCTTGGGATATGCGCCCTCACTAGCTATATATTGGATGCTTGTCATTGGTTATTGGTCGGATCATTGCAGTAGCATCATAGTGTCTCTCTCATTCTCTTAACTCTTTTTCTCTAGTCTAGTGGCTCCTCTTTGAGCAAAGTGGTCTTTTTACTAGTTGTAGGCTTTCCAAGTGTGGTGCAAACAATCCTCTTGTAAGCTTCATCAATAAAGAAGTGTGTGTTTGTCTTCAAACCTCTTTCTTGGCAGTATTTGGTAAATTTGTGATCTGATATGTCATTTTCTGAACTGATCATTATGGTTAATTCAGATCTTTTTGAATAGTTTTCTTCTTCTTTCCATTTTATCATTATGTTAACCCTACAGGTTCCCTCGAAGTGTAGAAGATTGCTTTTCCTCATCGTTTTGAACTACTTTTACACGTTGTCCAAGATGAACAACTTGTTGTTTTGTAGGTTTTATATGCAGAAATTAGACTTAAAGACAACAACGAGGCACTTCATTATGCCTAGGGAATCCCCCCATAGGCTAGCAAGCACTAGCCCAAGCGAAGAGGGGTTTGGTCAATGATAATTGGGGCCTTACTCATTTAATTAGATAAGTTTTTACTGTTTCCCTAACACATATATCAGATTAGAATTGGAGGGTAAAAATTTGTGCTAACAGGTAGTGACATGACATGTACCAAAAGTATGGTACACACAGAGGAATGAGAGGAGAGATTACTTCCTCTATCAATGACACCCACATTCATTTCACTACGTAGATAATTTCATGCAATATGATGCGCAAGTGTCAGAAAGATGGGTGACCACTCGGGGTAATCCTGGAAGCTAAGTGATGTGTCCAAGGCATCAATATGCGCTGGTCACAATACACGATGAACGAGTTTATCCAAGACTGCATGGATACGTAGGACTGTGGAAAGGAGTTTTACTATAGTTGGGTGTGACTCCTACTGACATTCATAATGTGGAAGCGACCACTTGGCCGACAATATGACACCCAAGTTACTCAATCTTTCCCCATGCTCAAACTCATTGAGCTACAATATAGTGCGGACAGGAACATTCAACGTGAGAACAATTATCGAGGTTGTTAGTGAGTTGTCATTTTTTTATGATTTCCATGCTTCTGTAGAGATATAAGGAATGCAAACATATAAGAGTGAACTTCTGGTTCATTTAGCGTTCATTGCAATTGTAGCACTATAAGTGGAAAATGAGAGAGAAATTAGATTGGGATCTGAGTCTTTGGTCTATGGTTCAAGTTTAATGGGTATTTGTGTAAGCTATGTCCTTCCATGTATCTAAGTGTTTCAATATGATTAATGAATGAAGGCATGAGGCTCGAGTTTATAATTCCTATAATGTACTCTATTTTGAATGTATGATGTTATAGATGTTAGATTGTTCATTACTTATATAAATGCTGATATGAATGAATAGTATCTAAAATGAAACTCTTAGCTACGTGTTTCCTGTCTATTTTATTCATTCATGCAATGCACAAACATTCAATCTCTGTGATTCTCATATGTGTCTCGGGTGATCCTTATCCAATCCTTGAATATTGAATATGCCAATGTGAATGGGGTATTTGCTAGTAAATACTTTCAAACCCTAGGTCTGAAACCTTGAGTCAATAGTCATGACCCAATTCATCCATTCATTTTTCCATTATTTGCATGGTATTTAGTCCTCATTCTACATAATTATCCAATATATCCTTTTGTATAACTCAACACTAGGTTATGTTATGTCAGAACAGTTAGCATTGTTTCTCTTGTGAGTTGTCATTTATGCTCCATCCAAGGGAAGTCTTAAGTCTCATACTTAGTGGCCAAGTTTATTTTCATGTCAAAGTCATATTCTATTACAATTGATTACCTGTTTTGACCCTTATGATTCATAGGGACCTCCTATCCTTCTCTCTCACCCACTTAATCCCATCAATGTAAAGTTATTTTTATTTTGGGAGTGCATAGAGAAGTTTCATGTACCTTGTTCCCAATGCTCATCATTAATGGTTTATCTTGGGATAGACAGAGGGATTCATCATTTCTCTCTCATCAGGTAGGATCCCTTATGTTTGGAATCATCTCATTATCACATCAGGAGAGTAGTGCAATTCAATGGCTACAATGTTCTAGTTTCAGTCAATGACCCTCAAACATGTATGGTTGCTCAAGGCCTCAAGAAGGAGACACCCTCTAGGTGACTCCATACATATTCTTGGACCCCTCCCAATGAGATACCCTCTACTGTTATTTTCTCCCACCTGGGTGCTAGTGTTTCCATATAGGGATCTTCAATTAATAATACCATTTCTCAGTAATTGAAGCTATTTTCATATGGGTGGATCATGGTGTTTATATTTGGCCCCAAGTGCCCATTAATTATATTGTAAAGTACGTTGACAATTTCATGAGCATGGGAATTCCCACCTCATTTGTATAAGAGATCATGTTCATTATATTTTTAACTATTTTGTAGGTGGTCATTATCGCTTCCCCATGAGTAGTCCTTCCTTCTTGGTTAGATCTCTCTCACTCTCTAATTGGTTTGAACACACAATCATATGTGAAATAAACAATGATTTAATTCAGATATACAATTTTCTCCTAGCTTCATACATCAAGTGGCAACTATTATCACTTGAATTTCCCTCACAAGCGACACTTAGGCAATTGTCTATAGAAGTATCACCATATGGAAATAATGAAACATAATCATGCTATGTCATGGCTACTTTACACCTTAGCAAGTAATTTCAAAAATAAAGTTGGTTAATTATTTGATCATACAACCATCCTTTCATTTAAGCACACAAGTCTCATGATAAATACTTTGATAGGAAATCCCCCAATACCCACTTGACTCTACTCAAGTGGAATTCAACTAATCCAATAGTGCATTAATGTTCTATAGGCCTAACTAAAGATTTTATAGGGTGGTGTACCAGGCATATTCAAGCTCATAACTCATAAATGTTGTGTCCATTGGCCTTCCAAGGATCTCTATCAAGCATTGGGGATATAACTTAGATGAGGAGTATTAACATTGGAACTAGTTCATCATTGCAGCTCCAAGTTTTCCTATAAATGAGATCCATGGGGTATCATTTTGAAAAGAGAATAATTGCAAGGCTATGCTAGAGGAATGATCTTGGAGATCAATCATCTCACTCTCTTATCTCTTCCATTCATAGCTTTCATGTTTTCTTGTGTTCTTTCCTCAATGAACCAAAATTAGAAAGAGATTTCCAGAAGGAAATATTGGTCTATGATTATCGTTAGACCGAAACCCATAGGCTTTAATCTCTACCACAATTGCCATATTTAGGATTCAAGAGGGGGGGTTAACCCATGTCACAAAACTTGCAAGAAGTGTTGAACCCAATATCCAACAATCTCCCCCCCCCCAAGTGCATGTCAAGCGAGTTTCAAACTCGGGACTTATCGCTCTCATACCATTTGTTGGACTACAATTATCGTTAGACCAAAACCCACATGCAGTAATCTCTGCCACAATCACCAGAGTTAGGATCCATGAGAGGGGGTTAACCCATGTCGCGAAACTCGTAGGAAGCGTTGAACCCAATGTCCAATAGGAAAACGATGCATTCCAAGGATAATGTTGGAGCACACTTGCATCTAGTCATTCTTATCGAGTGATATTACACATTTTATGCTTTTCCATTGGACTAATATAGAAGTATTGTGGCTTCTCTCATTTTTTTTGTGTTTTAAATGGCATTCTTGTGGTTAAATTACTAATCTAATTGCATGCATGTTTTCTTGTTGTTTGTTTGATGTTACAATACTTTTATGTTTGTGCCACAACTAACCATTGTCTATTATTTCATTCACAGCCTAGCTAAATAAAAAAAATTTGCTAACCAATGAAACAAATTCGTGCTTCTAAATGCCTCTTTGTTTTAGTTTAAATGAATACTATTAGAATTATTCTATATTTGAGAAAGGGTAATTTTCAAGCTATGTATTATATTATTTTGTAAATTAAGGTGCCTTTGACAATGCGAGATCTGATGGTGTTAATACTAATTGTGTGTCTCAAGTAGTGCATAAGTAGAAGAAACAAATGCTAGTGAGCTCTACATTTGTAGATCTTTCATTTTCCTTCTCTAGTCATTATATCATCTTCAAACTATTGACATGGTTGTTGTTTTCGTTCTTGAAGGGTTTTATGCGATTCAATGATTTTGCAATCTATAGGGGTTTACTTGGGTGAACTCGAGAGACTTTGACAAATAAAGGGACCAACATAATATTTGCATCGTTAATTTTGATAGAAATGAGATATATTCAAATTAATTAATGGTTTTTGTTGAAACATGAGATAAAGATAAGTGTTAGTGCGCATTTATTAAATGATATGATACATTGATATGACCTTTGGATTCAACTTCCAAGGTCTCTTGGACTCCCTATGATCATTACATGAACTTTATTGTTCATATTCCATGAAGTTTGTAATCTTAATGGATTACGTTTCCAACATCCCCCCCCTTAATCCATAGGGGTGTATGTGAGTCCAAGGTGAGAGTTGAAATCTGAAGGTGAGAAGCTGAAATCTGGAAGTGTGCAGTTGTTGATGGTTGAATGTACTCTCTGAATCTGGTGGTTTTGGGATGACCACAAACCGAATGGATAACAGAAGTCGATGTCTTCTTTTAAATGGTGATGGTGGTTTAAGGAAGACCACAAACCAATCTGGTGGTTTAAGGATGACCACAAACTCTAGAACCCTGCTCTAGGCTCAAAGGTCCCCAGAACATTTCCTAACTTAGCTAAAAGATGGAAGTTGGTGTCATCTACTAATTGGAAGTGCTATCGAAAGGAAGACCACAAACCAATCTGGTGGTTTAAGGATGACCACAAACTCTAGAACCCTGCTCTAGGCTCAAAGGTCCCCAGAACATTTCCTAACTTAGCTAAAAGATGGAAGTTGGTGTCATCTACTAATTGGAAGTGCTATCGAATGCTAGTTTAAAGATGGCCATGAATTGTGATGTAGAAGAAGATGAAAGTCTTCTACCAAGTGGATGTTTAAGGAAAACCACAAACCGTTGTCTAGCATAAGTTGTAGGCCTTATACTAAGGGGTGGTTTAAGGAAAACCACAAACCAATCACGCTCTCTTGTCACAATCACTTATTACTACTCGAATGATAGGACTTCAAAAATTGAATTATGACTGTCAATCGTTGATGTTGTTCTGCCTATCAAGGACAAGGTGAGAAGATGAAAATTTGTCCATTATAAGATGTGTCAATACTTGAGAGTGAATTTATCAGTATGACTGACATATCTTCTTGACTATTCATGACCATCGCCAATAAGCCATCCACCCATAGTGGTTCTTTACTCTTGTAGGTTTCTTGCGTTTAAAACACATGTTTGAATGATGGTTGTGTTGTCCACAATTCCCACAAGGATGAATATCGAAGTCCACAATTCCCACAAGGATGAATATCCAAGAACTGATCTTCCATGTGGCCAACTCGCTGACAATCTTGGCATATCGAAATCTGCTCTTGAACTAGAGTAGGTGAATTTGAACTTTCTTGAAGCAACCCAACTCTCAGGAACTTGATCAGACTGGTATAATCAAGAATATGAAAGGTGACATCCTTTTCATATCTGATACCTATTCTATGCTTTTTTTGTTTGATGTCTTCCCAAGGTCTCATGATCCACTTGGAAAGAGGAAGTTGATCTTTCTCTCTACTTGAATTTGAAGTTGTCTCACCGAGTGGCTCTTGCGCTAGTTGTTGATCTAAATCAACCTCATCTTCTTCATCATCTTCGAATATAGGGTTATGAACAAGGACTAGTTCAGAATGTTGTTGAAGATTCTTTCGCTCAAGTGTGTCATGAAGAAGACGATTCTGAGTTTGTAGCAGTGCTACTTTGGTTTGCAAAACATGAAAACATGTTACAATAGACGAAAGAGTTGTTTTGTCAATGGTGATTGTATTGTTCACACAAGGGAGGATAAGAGTGTTCAATAACTCCAATAATTCCTCACCTCGAGCCATATAGACAAACTTAAACGTCATAGAGACTCTTGCAACTCCACTCTTAACGATCTGACTCAAAAATGTAAACTTCGCTGATGAAGGGTGTTGGTTTCCAGCGTCACTAATAACTTACAAAAAGACTATTTGCAAGTATACCTCTATTCTTAGGAACGTTTGAGCCTCCTCTCGTTTTGTAAAGAACCTCTAGCATCCAAAAGATGAGCCCTTGTGTGACCGTTATCAATATCTTTAATTCTATAACCTTGTGACCGTTATCAGTATCTTTAATTCTATAACCGAGCATTGCAGAAACTTTAATGTAGGATAGAGTAGGACCTAACTGTCAACCACTCACTCAACATTATAGTGCACAAAATGCCTACAAAAATAACATGTTGAATGCACTACTCTGAAAGCGTGTAAAGGTAATAAAATTGAAGAATAACGACATATCCTTCAGAGCACAAATCTGTTGTTCTCAACATCGCTACTTGTCATGATTTCAGAATTTTGTCGCCGGTTTTCAGAGGGACCGTTGGAAGTAATTGTTGGATTGTCTGGTTGAATGAGACAAAGTAGCACCTTTTGACTACTGGAAAGGGAATCACAAACTATTCCAGAGTGACAAGTGTGATGTGTTCTTACAATAAGGTGAACGACGTCCCCACCTATGTCGATAAGAATCTTCTCGTCGGGACTATTGGAGGCAAATGGAATATTGTTTCAGACTACGACTCCGTCAAAGTTATCTTCAAAATTCAACATTATACGCCTACTCCTGAAGATGCTGCAGCAGATGCTATACCGGTCGGATTGGATCTAAACTGTGGGAGCTTTCTTGGTCAACACACAAAGGCAACGTTGAATGTAGGCAAGCTATCTGAGTTTACTGTTGATGAGGTTTTAGTTAATATCTTCACAATGTTGATGCTCGTTATATTGTTCCTTTTTACAAATGAGAATTCCGAACAGGGTTTGCAAAGGGATGAGAGTTGCAATCTAACCACAGACACGCAAGATCCATTGGAATACCGGATGGCTCTACATCTATAGAACCCCCAATTTCTTCCATTCCACCATCAACAAAAACAGGTAAAACTAGAAACCCTAAATACCTCCACCGAGAAATCAAGTACCAAAAAAAAGATAGCTTTGAAACACAACCTGAAGAATCGAACTGTGATCTTCTCCAAGTTCAAGTCTAGGGGAAAAGTGGCCATTGTGCTTGTCATTGTCTTCAACTTGTTGAATTCTTTATTCAAAGGAAAAGTTGTAGCCAAGATTCCCTTCACCCTAGTTCTTTTCATACCAAAAAAAAAAATGGGCCACAAGGTCCTTATTGGAGATGTCAACCCAAAGGGATATGCATTGGTTTTTTTCTATTTATTGTGCTCTATGAGCATTAGCTCTAATTCCCAAAACTTTCTAGGTTTACTCCACCTATATGTGTTTTATGCATAGGATTGTTCCGAGTCCCTGATACCAAATTGAAATTAAAAAAATTAAAAAAAATGAATGTAGGGTTTGAATTTCTACAAAGAGGAATTCATCGTAACCATAATGGTGGTAAAAATATGCATGCTATTTTATTTCAATATGGAGTTGTGATATCACCTTAGCAAAACAATGTGATTTTCATGGGGTATTCATTTTATAGGTTTTAGGCATATCTATTGATTAGTATTATTCAGTAACTTATTTGGATTTTTTCATGGACATAATTTTTGTGTCATCTGGGCATTTCTTGCATAATTATTTTCCAATTATTGTTATATTGTGAGTCCCTAAACACTCACAAAGTCCGAGACCACTTTTTTATGAGTTGTCATCATTATCTATTGATGAAGTGTTGTCTTTATCCACTTATGAGTTTTCAATGACATATATATCTAAAGGTGGTCAAAGACATGTACTATATATTGATATCATGAGAAGAATACAAGCGTTGAGAATGGATTAAAGCATTTTCTACCAAGTTCTTGTCTCATCTGTTCTATTTCTTAACATGGTATCAAAGCTCTTATGGTCTTAAGGGCATGATATCACCATGGTAGTTATCCATGGATGGTTTGCAATTTGAAAGTTGTTGATGGAAGAGCGACTTTGGTCTTAAGGGCCTAATGCTTGGATGGTAGTTGCATCTACAACCTTGGCAATCAATTCAAATGGAGAATGGTAAAAACGAGGTAGCTCTTCATGGAAGTTTTTTCCATGAAATTTTGGTAAAGATTTAATAACTCTCCCTACCTCTTGTTATTATACAATATACACAGTTGTGTATATGTGTTATGTGCTATGGGAACTCAAGCCATTATTTTAAAATCTTTTTCTATTGCAAGGGGATTTGTCCTTATTAGATTTCTCCATATCACAAAGTGAAAATCTAGTCGTGATCATAGCATATCTCGAAATGAATATCATAGATATGGTTTAGACCTAGTTTATTACAATGCAATTGTTAAATATAATTGAAGGTTAACACTATAATTCCCATGTTATTATCTTACAAAATTACAACTTGAGACACTGTAAAAAGAATCTCAAATGCAAATTCATAATTAATCTTCAAGCCTGATAAATTAGATGGGTAGTAATAGCTCACAATCTCTTTATTGTTGAATCTATAAGCAATATAATTTCAATGCACTTTCACACCTAACCCATTAGTGGTTGATTGGATTATTCTAGTTTTTATTAGGAACATGTACTATAACACAGTTCTTTGTCATATACAGACTCTCCAGTTTGGTCCAAAAACCTGTTGTTGTCGTCTCTTCGGCGATGTTAAAAAACACCTCATCTGCCAGGCACAAACAAAAAGTATTGAGGGCTCTTGCATCCAAATCCTCTCAATCCTCGTTTTTCATGCTTACCGGTTTCTTTGACTTTCCAACCAAGGCCTTTTGCAATCCTTGTTGCACAAGCAGATCTCGCATCTTAAGCTTCCATAGCGCAAAGCTATTCTTACCACTGAATTTATCCACCTCAAACTTAGAGCTCTTCACTTTCACCATTAGCACAAAAAAAACCGTCCAAAAGAAAATCATAGCTTCTAATAAACCAGGCTCTTCGATCTAGCGACCAGATTCTCTTCTCCTTCGCTCTCTTCTCCTTGAACTCTAAGCTCTGATACCACTTGTTAGGCAGTGAAAGAAAAACATAGCATATAACATAGCATAAAATAAGCAAGATCAAACATGCATTAAACCAAGCACATCAATCATACACTTGACACAATGATTTATGTGGAAACCTAATGAGGGAAAAAACCACGGGCAATGATTATCAGTATTCTTATTATTCAAGGGAGAATTACAATAGCCTTCATAGGCATACAATCATCCTCTCCTCACACACTCTTCTCTTTTCTTCTTGCACACGCTTGCACTCACATTGTACTCACACCTATATGGGTATGCTTGCATATATAACATCTATCACTCAGCTACACAAATTGATCATGAATAGATCACATAGTTACACGAGCAGTTCATAAATAGATTGCATGCATGCGCATTAACATAGTTGCATGCATATGCATGTGACCACATGAGGAAATTCATTGACATATTTCCAACATGAACCATGTGTGATGGTGTGAGTGACAAAAAAAGACAAAATCCCACATGAACAAAGTTACATCTTAAAGGTGATCCTTTTAGAAATAGTTAGAAGGCTTGAAATTTGTGACCTTAAATTGTAAAAAAAATATAAAAAAAGTAAAATGTTGTGAAAGTATAAAAGATTGAAGGTTTGTCTCCTCAATTGGTTAGAAGTGAAAAAGAAAATGTCTTTTACTTAAGGTTTAGTTTTTGTTAAAAATGTTATGAAAGTATAAAATATTGAAGGTTTGTTGCCTCAATTTGTTGGAAGTGAAAGAGATACTTTGAAAAAGAGTGCCAAGAAGTCTACTTAAGAATTTTTTAATAAAATTCTTCATTTTGGTGGCCTTAGTCCTAGACTTATCCTTGTGTGCATTGGTGGATGATGTTTTATCTTTTGTTTGTGACACTTAAAATACAATTGCAATTTGCCATTTAAACACGACATACGAAGTAACAAGGCATACAGATTTTGATCATTCAAAGAGGGCTAAGAGTTGTTTAGAGCATTGTTAAAGATTCCAATTTTGCAAAATCGTCTTGATCATGGACGTTTTGAAGTTCTTAAAAAAAGCCTCTTGGTTCTTAATACAAAATTCCACCAACTACCAAGTACTTCCTCTAGAGCAACTGGTCTATCTCATGGAGTTTTGGAGTCTATCTCAGGCGTTGCTTGTTAGAAGCCCTAGTTCCATATGAGGTGGAGCTTGAAGCGAATTGATTTACTTTATTATCAAGCATTCCAAAAGCAAAGATGCTTGAGAAATGACCTTCATTTCCCTCGAGTGCCAATCCACTTGGGTTTAGCCTATTGTCAACAGGCTGCAAGCAAGGAGGCCCTTGTAGAGTCAGTAATGTCTATATCAATTTTATTCACATCAACTCCGGATTCAAGACTTCCCTTCGATGGCTATTAATTTTTCGGCCTTAAAAATACGTGAGCTTTAACGTCGACGTATATCTCTGAAAGATCCAAGCGCTCCGCACTTTCTCAATCAATGGTTCACAATGTTTTCAAGCCTAAATCTGCATGGGATTAATGCCACCATCGATATCCGAGGGTCCGTAACATTCTTGATTGACCGTTGACCATAAATTCGGGCCTGAACTTGCGTGAGTTTTAATGGACGTGCACCTCCAAAAATCCAAAGATCTAGAAGTCTCTTTGATGGACGGCTTATAATGATTTCGGACTCATATGTGCACTCAATTTAACGTCGCCTTGGATATCCGAAGATCCATTCCTTTGTCTCCGCAAAATAACACTAGAAAATTTCCGATGCTTTGCAAACATGCTCAGTTACTTTATATCTTTGTTGCATGTGTTTCTTTAATGATACCCACATATCACAGCTACCTATATATATCATATGCATTTAACTAAATATATTTCATTACTATACATATAAACATATATATATAGTAATGAAATATGTTTATTATTATAATAAGTGTTGCATGACATGGTTGTAAAATATTCGATGTTTAAGTATTTTTTTAAGGGATCGGGTATAAAATTTTCTTCTATTCCACAATTTCTTGAGTCTCTCGGATAAGAGCACCATTGCCTTCTGTTCTTTGAGAGCTTTCCAATGACTATAAACTCATCCAAAACTAAGTTCTGGTTCGAGAGTTATGGCATTCCGAAATTTTTGGGGTGTCATTGGCCAATGACCACCACCTTCACCACGTGGCTTCACTATCCTCGTACCATCCAACATGGCACTGTCATGGCCCTAATCTTCATCCTTTGGAATGACGTGGCTGTGGAAGAAAGGTTTACAGGGGAAAGTCTCTGTCGATTCGTCGCAGGCTCGTTCACTTTGCCAACCTTGATGCTTCTTGTTTTTCTCTTTTTTCCTTACCATGTGACCGACGTTGGAACCTAGTCCTCTGGACTTCGGCCTCTCCACGCTCTGTTGTACAACACTAAAGCTTCCCGGAGACCCGAAGTCCTAGAGCCTCTCTCTCTACTCCAGAATCTATGGTGGAGTTTTGTCCACCTTTGAATCTAACGGTTAAGATTTACCTTCACTTAACACATTGCTTGGACTTGACTAAAGAGGTTGGGTCCCACACCTAATACATTTCCAATCCCATGATAACATGTGGAGCTATCCAGACATGCCACATCACCACACATGGTCCCGTCCTATCATAGCTTGACACTACAACCAAGGAAACTTTGGTGATTCCACACTTTGATGCTTCAACAACGTTTCTCTATTTTCAAATCCTCTGGAGTCCCGAACCCCAAAGTCCTACCATGTGGCTCTGGCCTTCATCCTTTTTGTGTCTTACATCTTATCACTCCAAACACTCAGAATTTCAAAGTCTCGAACTCCCAAAGTGGGTCCCTCTTGCGTATATGGCGTTTTGCATGAGTGTGCCTACTACAATGTTCCACCTAGAAGATATGTGTCGATGACGTTGGCTTGAAAGATGGCACCCATATATATGACCTTATACCATATATGATGAGTCAGTAAGACATGTGGCATAGCCATGATATGACACATGTTGTCTCTAGCATATAGTCAAACTCCACCATGTACTTTGTCCACATCCTTTGATGACATCACTCTGGCCTTCAGCCTTTGGGAAAAATCCTCACCTTACATCCTTAATCACCCAAAGTGGGGTTTAGTTGGAGAGACGAATAATGATCGGAAAACCCATAATCTTCCCTAGTTTGATCCAATGATTGCGAGGGATTTATGGCTTCCTGCTCTCGCAATCCATGCAATCCTAAGAATTTAGTCTCGGGGTAACCGACTGGGAGGATCATAAGGCAGAATGATTGTTTTTTGTTAGTCATGCCTTCCCTTACTCTATGCTTCCACTAATACTTGATCTAATGGTCAAGAAGGATCTCAAAGGATCCTTAGATCCATGACTTGCGTTACTTTGTGAGCTCAAAGTTCGAGGATTCCAAGAGTTTAACACCCTTTTCCTCCCAGATTGGTCAATGATGGACTGACCACAACATAGATCTAATGGTCATGGGAGATCCTGAATATCCTTAGATCTACGACTTGCATTACTTTGCGACCGAGAAGTGGATCGGGGTTTAACAAGGCGATGAATCCCATGATAATGAGTAAATGACCACCAATTTTTGGTAAACCGTCAAGTTACCAGTCCAACAAGTCACCTTTGGCACGTTTAGGACGTTGAAATGTTCATTAACCCCGGAGCTCCAGAATCAAGGAGTCTCAAATAACTTAGCTCCTTTATTAGTGTAGCAAAGGGTTCCATGATCTTGGTCATATGGAACGTTTTCAAGCTCCAGAGGCTACAGTCACAACTCTTAACCAATATTTGGTTAAGGCCATGGGAATGAGCCCATGGTCTATTGGACGACTAGTTTGAAGGAAGCACCTTCCATTCACATAATTCAAGTTTTATAATAGGGAAAGGTAGTTTCGAGGGATCAAGCATAATGTAGTAATCTCGTGGAGTCTGTATCGACTCTAGAACTATGAATTTGATCCTTGAGAAAACACCTTGATGATTCTCCAACCAGCACAACGACCAAAACTTGTCATCTTACAACCCTTCAAATGCAATAATTCACAAAAGAGGGTGAAATCATGAAGATGGGTGTCTATTTTGCTTGTTTTATGAGAAAAAAAACTATATTTTTACAAGTTCCTCAACTTCCGGCATACAAAAGTTTATTTTTTATTTATAATTTCAGTTTACAGTAAAAACAAAACTTGTGAATAATTTTGTTATATTTACAATGACTATTTTTCAATTTTTTTTTGTTATGATTTGATATGTCAATTTGACAATTCTTTAACAATATGTTCCTTAAACATGAAAGGAATGATAATGAGTTATTTTTTCCTCTAACAATGTATCTATTATTAAAGTTATGTTTTTAAGAAACAAAATATACTGCAACAATCTAAAGAGACTCTATTTTACTATGACCATAATTTTGAATCTAACGGATGAATTTTATAATTTCTAGATTTTTTTGAAGTTGACCAAGATGAAAATGTTGAAGATTTTGAACACATTTTTTCCTCCACCTTGTATCTATATTAATTTTTACTTAAAAGTAAAATCTAAAAATATCCTTTTGAAAAGAAAAGTTTAAGGATTATGAATATAAGTTTTTCTAAATTTTTCACTATGTATTTTTAGAGATACAAATATTTCCTTTCACTAAATCATAATGTCTATTGAAAATATTATGCAGTGATTTTTTTAATTTTTTTTTAAAAAATAGATAAAAATAATGAAAATGAAAACAAATTATAGTAATTGAAAGTAGATTCAATTTTGCAAATGCTGGTGTCATTTTCAAAACTAAATTATGAGTATTTGCAGGATTCCGCAACCTCCAAAGTTTAGGTAAGCTTGGGGGAATTCTCTCATTTCTGGATACACTCCCAATTTCTCGTTTTCAAGCGAAAGAATATTTCGGCCGAAACATCATTCTTTCGGCCAAAAAACTAAATTCTAACGAAAACCGTCAAAGCTAAACGGTTTGCAAGGTTTTCGGCCGAAAAACCCTTGTTTTAGCCGAAAGATGGTTGAGCAAATTATGTTGGTCGAAAATAATGAAAAGACATGTTGTATCGTTTCAATTCGCGCCAAATCGTATAAATACGCTTTTGGCCGAACACATTTAACACAATTCATCGCTTGTTTGATGGTTTTCTTGAGCACTTAAACAAAGTTTCAAATAATCTTTTTGGTTTTTGTTGAATAATGTAATTAATGTTTGTTCAAGTTTTTATTGGAATAACAATTTATATGTTGAAAGATAAATGTTGAGCAATTTTTCAAGGTGAAGTCTTTGTTGAACATATCTTTTACATATAACTATAAAAGTTACGGGAAACAAAAGTTTTCACAAGAGATACTTTGATCGCACTCAATATGATACTCAAGATAACGAACAAAGGAAAGAGCATTATTGGAGAAAGAAACGAGAACATGCAAATATTGAAGAAAAAAATGAAGATAATGTAAATAGAGATTTTCAACAAGAAGAAATCCAACTAGGTATGCATGCACATATTGTCTATATTAAAAGTATAGAATCAAAAATTAAAATATTGTTTAATATAATTGATTGTAATTACAATTTGATGTTTTTCAAAATACATAAATAGATTTTTCTCATAATGTCGAAAAAGACATTGAAACCAAAATTGAAGTTGAAGACGTTGAAACCAAAATTGAAGCTGAAGATGAATCACCTATAGGTATGTATATAAATTTAGATAATACAAGATGAACACTTCTATATATAGTTTAGTGAATTTATGTTCGGGTTTTGTTTTTTAATATAAACTTT
>CBVK0101581774.1:0-12517 GCA_900067695.1 Picea abies | reverse complement strand
TTATTCTCATAGACACTTTTTCAAAACTTCCAAACTCTCGATTGTCGAATAGGTCCATGTCATCTTTGACACTTCGAGACTTTGACGATTTATTCTCATTGACATTTTTTCAAAACTGTCGATCCGTTGACTGCTGAACAGGTCCATGTCATATTCATCACACAATCTCCAATGGATTTCTTTGAATACCGAACCACCGAAATAATTGGGGAAAACCAATGACTCTCCTCCTCCTGAATGATCTACGACTGAGAATGACTCCGGGACTTTGAAGGATTTTCCTGTTGAAATACCGCACAACCCCTGGAGTACTAAAACTATGGATCTGAGGGTTGTGAGGGATATGTCTTCTTCCAAAAATATTCTATAGCCCAAATGAAAACTTTGTGGCCCAATACCAGGATTGGCATGGTTTGTCAAATTGTTATACCTCCTGAGCTTTCCAATACCATCCAAGAGCTCTCTCAATGCTACTGTGTGTGTGTATCAAATTTTGAAAACATAGTAGAGTTTGTTTTATGGTATCATGCCCGACCTTGGGATGGATGGGTACGTTACAGTCTAGTATTGAAGCATGAGATATTTTTAAGTGGTGTGACCAGACCTGGAAGGCTGGGTATGGCACTAATTAGTATTTGAGCCCATGGTTTCAACAATGAACTTGTATGGGCCATAAATGAGGAATTTGAAGTAAATCATACATGCAACAAACACATGCAATTCTCATAAATAAAATACATGAAGTGAACAAATCATTTGATATTAACACGAAAATTACAATTATCTTTTAATTGAAGTACACCAACTATGTGCATACCTTCCATGAACCTCCCAGCCTTAAACCACGCTTCTCTAAGATATCAGTAATGGGTCACCCCCCGAGATAGGACCAAAATCCACCCATGGTAAAGGAAATCGTAGGCGAGGCTGAGACTACAAAAAGATGTAGAATGAAACATGAAGGATTCCCTCTAAGGAGCCTACTTATTCCCACCACTCATAAACTCTCATTCCCACATGCCTATCCCACCCCAGAAATATACACCTTCATTGTTCCACATTCCATTGACTGCTCCACTTCCCTTATAGGGATTCAAAAATAGGACGGATCTGGAATTCACAGAGCTATGTAGCTGCTGCTGGACTCCCTCTAGGATAAATCACTTCCCCAACAATCTCTCTCACCTGGGAGTGTTTCTCACAAGACTGAAAGCCTGCTTCTTCAATCCATGGGCCTGAAAAACCACCTCTAAAAACCCATAGGTCTGACAACCTTCTTCTTTTGTTTAGCTCCTATGACAAACGGGAAAGGGAAAATGAAACAACATAACTTGGGTAAGGCAGGGTACAACTAAACAAAACTAATAGGGTGCACAAATTACATAGGTTCATGATGGAAGAGGATTTGATAATGATGGAAAATGGCTAATTGTGTCTTGCTCAATGCGTGAGTGAATGGGGCCAATATGGTAAGTGAAATCGTGAGGAAATATGGCAAGAATGGTGAGTGATCCCCCTCAATGACGATTTTCCCACATAAATCTGCATGCATACTGGATGACACATGGCTCTCTAGGAGCTCATTCCTCTCCACTTGGAGTTTGTTCCTCTCACCAAAGGAACTTAGGATAACATGGTTTATTTCTCAAACTTTAGTATTTTAGGAAATACATTATAATATTCCCTTGGGTTAAGCCTTCAAGATTATCCCCTTTTTCCTATCCTCTCAACCCCATTCTGTTTCCCTTCCTAGTGGAGGTTAGTCCCCCGTAACTCTTTCTTCAGGGTTGGTCTACATGCAATGATGTATTTTTATTAATGATTTGCATAATTACATATACAAAAATAGGCTCACTGGCCTTAATATCTAGGCTCTCTAGCCTAATAAACACATAAGCCTCCTAGTTTATAAACACTTGGCTCACTGGCCTATAAACATCATTAAACATCATTACAATTCAGTAGGGGCTTGAACTTGGGGTATTACATGATATGTTTCAATGAAGTTAAAAAGGCCTCAATACCAAAAAACCTTTGAAAACTCTAGTTGATGAAAACTCCTAAACAATAAAACAATCTGAAACTTTGTGAGATGAAGATTAGACAACTAAATGGGAGGATGAACCAAGGGATATAGTTAACCCAAGGGGACCACAACCAGGAGAAATATTAAAACTCAAAAAAGGAAATGAAATGAGTAATAAATGTCAAATTATCAATCAAACAAAGTCAAAGTCAAATTAAGAGACTCTTTGTTAAAAGCCTCTTAAAAGTAGACTGAAAAAAGCAAAGGCAGAACTAAGAAAAAAATCACAAAACCACCGAAAATAGGAGACTGTCTCCCCTATTACCGAAGGAACAAGGCATTTTAGTGCCCCCTAGGAGGCCTAGGGAGAGCACTAGTTAGGTTTATGGCACCCTGGTGTCAACTGCATGGGAGTGCCATTTATGAAAAATATTGAGAATGACTTCCAACAAGTAAAACTCAACACAAACTCAATCAATGGCTCTATAAACTCTTCAATGAAGAAGAGGGAAGGGGAAAATATAAGAATGAAGAATCAAACAAGAAATATCTAATAACAATTAAGGATTCAATATGAAATAAATGAAATACTAGTCAAATTCCATCCCCAGTGGAGTCACCATTTTTTTGTTGTGAGAAACCTTACCCTACGGATAGGTTAAGCTCCCCTTTGGACCAAGACCCCTTCTTTGGTCCAAGGACAGAAGTAAACAAATGGTTTCTACTTTCCCTTTAAATCTAACTCAACCAATCAAGCAAGAGAGAATAAGAATGTGGCATTCCTTATTGCAATGTTTATCCTAGTTTCTCCAATCATTGGGATTGATTCCAAGATCCTTAATGAAAATGAATTCTTGCAAATACTAGCAAAGGAAATCTTCCTCTTACTCTATATGATTAGGTAAATTATATCTATCTATGACAAATGAAAAGATAAGAGACAAGAAATATGTAGATATAGAACACATGAAATTGAATGGAATAGGGAAAGTTTGTATTAAGTGGAAATCCAAAAGAAGGAACTTACAAAACATTCTTGACAATGCAGTAAATTATCCAAGATCTCCTCATCCAACACTTGCATGAAAAAATTTAAATTAAAGTGTTGATCCTTCTCCTAAGATCAAAGGTTTGACATCTGAATTCTTCCCCCCTTCACCTTGAAAATACCTTCAATATATAGGCTTGAGAGTCTTAACCACCATGATATAATGAGGGAAATGGTTGAGAATATGGATCCTTATATAGATCCATAGTATAGGAGTTGTCCAAAACAACCTCATCCTTTAAGGAGCAGGCCCTTAGGAAAAGATGGAGGATTCCATATTTTCCTATAACAACACTGGATCCCCCCTTCAGTGAGAGACAAAGTGGAACTGGTTCCCCTCAACATGAGTAGGGGAGTGCCACCCTTCTAAAAATGCTCAAAATTGGTCAAATTTTCCAAGAAAAGGATGTGGTTCCAGACCCCAAATGGTTGGTTTTCTCTTCCGAACTTACTTAGGGATTGTGAAAAATGTATTTCATGGTGTCAATGGGTTACGACACTTATCAAAGTGAATGCGACACTAGGTAAGGTGGATACGACACTTGAAACAGTGCATGCGATACTTAACAAGGTGCATGCAACACTTTGTGACACTTGCGACACTTAGGGTGTGACACTTAAGTGTGACATTTTTATGTGTAAAAAACCTATACAAAAATGAGTTCATCAACCATGCACCAACACCTGTATGATGTACCTCAACCATCAACCATGTACATTAATAAATGTACATCAACACATACCATGTACCAAAAATGTATCTCAACCATATGATATATTACTCAATCATGCCATACACCATATACCATAAGATATGATCAATGAAGTGCCTCAAATATTACCACACAACCAAGATCATATACCAAGTATATGCCTCAACCATGAACCTAAGATGTGCCTCAAGCATGTGTTAATGCCTCAACAATATACCAAAGATTTGCCTCAAGCATGCACCATGACATCATCAACATGTAACCCTCAAAACATGCATGTAAAAATACTTGTAACTTTGTAACATATCTGGTGTATGTGATCACATACCTATAGACCTTCCTCAACTTCAACAACAAGAGAATAACATCTTCATCAAACTTTACCTTAGTCTCACATGACTAGTTTTTGGATTAGTCACAAAACCTAACTTTAAACAAGCATAACTCTGTACTTGTAATGAATAAAGGTATAAAAATTGTACCCAATATTATTAAATATCGTCTCTACAATTCCTCCAAGTTTCACTTCTTGGAACATCCCATAAAAGTATTTATAGTAAAAATGGCATAAGTTGCTCAATTCTGTCTTATTTTGGAGATCGGACTTGTAGAGAGTTCCATGCATGGAATATTTGATATCTGGATCTGTAAATCATACAAAACATACTAAGGTATATACTCTATCCAATTCATTTTGTTTCACTTAATTTGGATCCTTTATGAAGAAGTTATGACTTTTTTACCTGAAACACTTGTTTGTGACTAGTTTCAGGATTAGCCAAAAACCCTATTTTCCACAGAGTGTATTGACGAAAATACAATGAAACATAAGGTAAAGTTTGTACCATAGGTACTTTGACATATCTTCTTAACCTCCTCCATGTTTCACTATCTGAATCACTTTATAAAAATTGTTATAGCAAAAATGGTAAGATGACCTTTAAATAACATACCTTAGAACACATCATCACAAGACTACATCCTCCCTTTGAATTTCACCCTTATTTACTTCATCTTCCCTATGAAATTTTCCTAAGATATCCTTGGTTACCTCAGATAAGAATCACTTAATCACATAGAATATATTCAATAGAATGTGTGTTTGAATGTACTTATGAGTGACTTCTTGAGGTGTATATATACTTTTTATAAGTAACCTCTTTACTTAATTTTAGGTTTTCTTGAACTTTCTTGTTACAACAACTTTACCCTTTCATTAATGACTTGCAACCAATTAGGGGATTCTTAACCCATCTTTGGGGATTCCATAGGGGATTTTTAACCTATATTTGGGGATTACACGAGGGCCTCTTAACCCGTCTTTGGCACTTCCAACTTCATGAACTCATAACTACTCAACCACAAGGAACTGTGCAACGTTCCACCTATCACGGAAAATGGTACGACAAGGAATATCCATTTATGAGTGTGTTACCTGAATTTTAATTGTCCTTCATGTCCTTATTCCTCAAAAAAACTTTAGCTTTCATGACCACATGTCTGGGGCTTCATGTAGACTTCATTAAATGCACCCAATACATATGTTGACATAAACCATTCTTGTTGACATCAATGAAAACTAACTCACCATCAATATTGATCACAACTATGGGGTATATCGAACGATCTAAGGGTTGAAATCAATGACAACCAACTGTCCAATAAGACACCCCATGAATCTTGGAAATTTCCCTCATATAAATATCTGCAATTTTATCTTTCTTATGAGTTAGCTTCACTAGAATAAAATGAGCATCATTAGTGAGCTTATCCATTACCACCATAATGGTATCATGTTGCTTCACTGTTCTAGGAATATTGGTGATGAAATCAGTTGTCACCACTTCACATTTCCACTCAATAAGGGACAATGGTAGTAGCAAACCAACTAGATTTATATGCTCATCCATGACCTTATAACACTATAAACATATGGCTATATAATCAGCCACCTCTTTCTTTATACCTGGCCAAAAATATTGGTTCTTCATAGCTACAATTGTTTTTTGGCACCCTAGGTTCCCAACATATGACACATTATGCATTTATCTTATCACCATATTTTGAACTCTTGAGAATTTGGCAAATAAATGTTGCGCCTGTGCATGAGGATTCCATCCTTCCTTAGCTCATAATCTTTGATTTTCTGCTGCAAATCACCGTGCTATAATTTTTCCTTTGTTTCCATATAATGTTGATATGATTTTGCAACTTCTAAAATTTTATCTTTCAAATCATATTTGTACATTATAATGTATGTAGCATGCATCTCATGCACCCTCCCACTGAGTGCATCAATCACCTTTTTCTCCTTTCCTTTGATATGTTTTATAACAAAGTCATATTAACTGAGGAATTCCAACCATGTTCTTTTTCTGGCATTCAAATTTGGTTGTCCAAAAAAATATTTCAAGCCACTATGACCTGTCCTTAGCTAAAATATTATTCCCATGAGATAGTGCTACCACATCTTCAAGGAATGAACTATGGCTACTAATTCTAAATCATGAGTAGCATAGTGTCTCTCATGCTCTTTTAACTTACTTGACTCATATAAAATCACATGCCCATTATGAATAAGGACTTCACCAAGTCCTTCCTTGCATTCTTCAACACACATAATTTTTTAAGGGATTTTCCCCCTTTGATTGTGGGTCATAATCATAGCAGAGAAATACCAAGTGAAAGAGATAATCGTCTCCCCAATGTGACAACCACACAAAAATCAAAGAAAATAACTACTTTATTTAGGAGAAGGTAGGGATAGAGAGGATAAAATAAGGTGCACTTTGTTCTCTCGTTTCATGTCAATCTCTGCTTCAATTCCTCGAAGAACTCCTAATCTTCTGCTGGAATTAACCTGCAAGACAGATACAAAACTAGGGCTGCGACGAAAGTAGTTATACGATCATAAACATGTGCATGTAATATGTCAAATTGAAAGTAAGCATACATATGAATGTACAATTAAGACAATTTTTGGGGAAAACAAGCTCTTTTATTACCAGCAAGTGGAAAAGGTAAGTTACAACCTTGTCCAGCCTTAGGCACCATCTTGAAGCCAACTATCTGGGTTCCTCCAGGAATATTCAAGCATAAACTAAACCGATAAAAAAATCTATCAATTACTCATATAGGGATAAGGAGACATCCTATAGTCATATAAAAGGAGAAAGAATCTCTAGAAAAGGAGTTTCCATATTAAAGGGGATGTTGCTCAAAGAATATAGGAAAAGGAGGCTTGCTAGATGCTGGCAGCATAACTTTGCACCAAGGGACTTGTATTGTCCTTTTTATTCCTCCATGGTTTTTTTATATCTTTCCAAAGAGGTTTGGGGAGTTGGATTCCATTATGTACGGGAAAGGCTTGTTGGAAAACGAACCCAACCGAAAAACCTGCCTGAAAACATGAGATTATTTTAATTTCACCAAAAATGAGGGCATCTGTTGGTTGTAGTGAGGAAAATCATGGATGTCCACATGTTGCATTAGGAAAACCCGTAGATATTCTCTTAGGGCATTGTTTTTAAATTATTTTTTAGACGGATTTTGGGGAAAGGTCTAGCAAGAATTGGGAAAGGGTTAGGCCATGACACAAATGCATAAGTGTGGCATTTTGTGCTATAAAAAATGTTTGGTACTTAGTTGTTACCGGATACAGCAATTAAAAGAAACGAAAGACTTCAGCCAAGAAGTAATTAAAAATAAACAACAAAATAACAATGGATTTCATCCTGAAAGGATTACCTGATCTAGTAAAAGATAGAGTGAGACAATGTTCATCAACCAAAGAACTTTGGGGTAAGATACACAATCTCTATTCCAAGGGATCTCATAACATCACATAGCTATAACATATTAAAGAAGATGTAGGGACATAATGAGAATACTTATGCTCATCATGTCATATAGATTAAGAAGAAGAAGATTGTGAAGAAGGCATAGTGGATTTTGAGGCTGAACTAATCAGTGCTTTAAATGAGCTAAATAAATAAAGAATGGGAAACAAGTCCCTCAAGGAAGAATTAATCAGTCTAAAGGAAGGTTTTAGAGAGTTCAGGTAGGTTTTCATGAATCTAAACGATAAGATGTATGAAGCCAAAGTGATTGAAGAAAACCTCAAGGATTATTTGAAAGAGAAACAATGTTTGGAAGCTGAAATAATATCACAAAGAAAGGAGGTAGAGAAGAGAGAAGAAATTTTGACAAGTCATCTTAAGTAAATATCTGAGGACTTAAAAAATATTGAAGAAAAATTTAGTCAACAATAAAGAAGACGTGAAGAAGAAGTCATCACCTTGAAGACCCAACTTGAAGAAGCAAAGAGAATGGAAGATGTCATGAAGATCCATATGATGAAGACAAAAGAATATTGTGAGAAGATTGAAGAAGAAGTTGTCACATTAAGAGATAAATTTTTCAAGCTCAGTAAGAACATTGAAGAGAGAGGAAGATCCACACAATCAGTAAAGAAAGTTGAAGAGAAATGTTACAGGTTACTAGAAAGCAAGAATGAAGAGAAGGATAAGATTTAAGCGGAAATCATCAAAGGCCCTATCAAGAAGGAATAATGTGATCCCTCAAAGGAGAACATTCCAGAAATGGAGAAGACACAAGAAAAATATTACAAAAGAGATGGATATTAAAGAAGACCCTCCACTTTCAAGTATAAAAAAGGATTCAATAATTGTGAAGGAATTAATAGAAGATAATATCGTGATCAACCAAGGCATGAATTTAGAAGGACTACATCGCAAAGAATATCATTCACTCCTAGGTATCAAAGTTTATTTTATGGTTATCATTTTACTTGTAATAACTTTGGACATAAATTTGTAGATTGCAGATCTTATGGAAAAAATGGTCAAGCAAGAAATGTTTATGTAGCCCCATACAATATTGCATGTTACAAATTCCACAACTATAGACACATAGCTTGTGATTGTAGAAGCATGATGAATACTTCCATGAAATAAAACATTGATATCAGATACAAGAAGATTTAGAAAAGAAAGAAAGATCAGGTGAATGAATAATAAGTGAATGAAGAGTAGGTGAGTGAAGAATAGGTGAATGAATAACTCCCAAAAATAATACTCTCAGGATTTGCAGTAGTGCGATATCATGACAGATCTACAGGAAAAACATAATATATCAAGATTCAAAATGATCCTGCTGTAGAGAATATTGAAGTATTCTTCGAATCCATATGACTTGGAGACTCCTAGTAATGTGAATGTTGAATAGGGTGGGTCTAAGAAACAGTTACAGATTGGAGAACTATCTTTTGGGAATTCTGGAGTGTTTGCATATTTCGGGAAAGAAGATTTAGAATGGTTTGATGGTAGAGGGATGTAGAGTTTGATTTACAGATTGAGAAAAATAGTGGACATATTTGATTCATCTTGAAAAACATAAGTATGCAATGATCAGTTGCATTAGATTCAAAGAATCTCTCAGAACAATGAAGTGGAAGATTAATAAGTAGTGTGTGTAGTTGTGTAGTAGAGTCATCGACAATTGTTATGACATATGGACATAGATGATTTCATGAGATATTTTGAAATTATAGAATACTATACTTGAAATGAAACATAGAAGCTACATGACAATGGATGTAACCAGGAGCTCAGAAGGAATTGTAGGAAGGAATATGGACTCAGAAGTAAAGCGTATTGATAGGTGAAACCAACTAGGAAGGAAAGCAGTAAAAGACACAACAAGATAGAGAGAAACCATCAGAAAAAATTATACTGTCTAGAGAATATTGTTAGATGATTATGTCATTGATGTCAGTTCAATGAAGATGGTAGTCCATGAAGACTTGAAGTCAAGTAATGAAGGGATATTAACATGAATTATTTTCGTATACATCACTAGATTTCAGTAACATGAAGCACCAATGGAACAAAATCATTTGAAGAGAGGAAACAAAGCATATACAAGAATCCCAAAATTTATCTACACATCTTATGAAAGAATACAAGGGGAGAGAAATCATCAAAGGAAGTTACCCTTATTGTCAAAAGGGAAGAGAAAGAACAAAATCAAGAGAGAAAGATCAGAAGCATGGTGATAGGGGGAGAAACCAGAAAGAGAGTTACCCATTTCCATTGATGTCAAATGGGGAGATAAACATGATGAGATAAAGATCACGAGCAATGTCATAGGGGGAGTATGAGTGTTGACATCAATGCCAAAGGGGAAGATTGTTGGAAAGTTAGTTGTCATTGACATCAACCCTAGAAAGAGTCCAAGATATGGGTGTATTTGATGAAGTATTCAAAGTGGTCCCCTTATGGAATAGCTCTAATCATGGACCTCATGGGAATATGCTTTGAAGAAGTCTAAAATAATCCCTAGAAATATGGTTAAGTGGTTAAGAATCCCCAGAGGTGTGGTCAAGAATCCCAAAGTTGTTTGAAGAAAAAAATGTGAAGGACTTTGTAAATGCATGCACAACCCTCATACATGGATATTACTCGTCATGCCATTTCCAATGGTAGGTGGTACACCGTGTGGTTCCTCAATGTTGAGGAGATACGCCCTCTTGAAGATGGAAGCCCCAAAGTATGGTTAAGAAGCCCTAAACAGTTGTAACAAGAAGTGACAGGTCGGCCCCAAATTAATTAAAAGAATAAAAGTGGTTACAAAAAACAAGTTACAAGTTGACCCCATTGCAAAGAATATTAAAAAAAATATTAAGGATACTGTTGGTAAAGTCAACCCCAATGGAATAATCATTAAAAATATTTTGAATTTTATTTGGGTAAAGTTGGCCCTAAAAGGAGGGTGCTAGATCTACTATAAATAAGGCACCTAGGAGTTCATTTGTCAAATCAACTCAAGTGATTTTTATCTTAGGTAACCAAGGATATTTAAGTTGAATTTCAGAGGGAATATGGAGTGAGGAAGGGAAAAATTCCAAGGGAGGATGAAGTCTTGTGATGATTTGTTCTAAGGTATGCTATTTAAATGTCATCTTACCATTTTCACTATAATTGTTTTTCTATAATGATTCAGACAAAAAAACTTGGAGGCTATTGAAAATAAAAATCAGGGTACCTTTAGTAAACATTTTAGCTTCCGGGTCATTTTAGTTTTGGAGATACACTTTGTGGAAGATAGGGTTTTTGACTAGTCCCGAAATTGGTCTCAAACAAGTGTTCTAAGAAAAATAGTCATAACGTCTTCATAGAAGATCCAAATTCTATGAGACCATGCATTGGAAATAGTACCGTCCACAGTATTTTTTTATGAGTTTTAGAACTAGATAGAAAATATTCATTGTGTTGCATGCTCTACAAGTTTTCTCTCCAGAATACTCTAGAATTCAACAAGGTTTTCCATTTTCTCTATAACTCCTTTTCAGGGATGATTTAATGAGTGAAACTTGGAGGAATTTTAGAGAATATATTGAAGAATATTGGGTACCATTTATTGGGTACCTTTATCCATTATAGGTATTGTTGACCAAAATTTGGTCACCTATATGTTCCCTCTCCTGGAATAATTAAAAAAAATGATATTGGAAGATGAATATTTTTGAACTATTATATGTTCATTGCATATCCCTCGGTATCATCTTCACCATGCGTTTCGTGGAATCAAAATCAGAGTATCCATGACCAAGATACACATACTTTTTGTTCATAAGTCCAATGGAGGTATTACAAGAATAAATATAAAAAATGTTCTAAGTGACATGTTCTCTCCTCTCCTTTCACTTCATGTCTATTCATTCTCTCATTTTGTACTTAGTCATTTTCCTCATTGTCTCATTACTTTCATATTCCCCTTACCATTATCCACACGTAACCATTTTTCCTCATTCCTTTCCACGTTCACATTCATTTCCCTTTTCCTTTATTTTGCCATTTATTTTTATTTTCCTTTCCATTTTCATTATCCCATCTTTTCCATTTATTTCCTTTTCCTTTTTTCCTTTCCCAAATTTCATGTAATTGCTTTATTTCCCATATATTTCTTTTCATTTTTCATATGTTCCATATTTCTTTCCATATTTCAGGGGATCCATTATATAGTTTCCAAACTTTGTCTTATTTACTATGGCTTACCACGGGTTCACGGGTTGGTGATATTTCCTACGAGTATGTTTTATTTCTGCTACACTCGCAATGAACTTTGACTTTTGTGCCCTTCATAATGCACGCAACTCTTTTTACTACTTTTTACTATGTAACTCCTCCCACACTTAGCAAAATATATGAGTTATCGCGGGTTCACGGGTTCGCGGGTTGGTGAGGGTTGGTGATGTTTATTTCATATGTTATATGCAAGTCCATCCAACCGATTCCCAAGACTTAGAATATTTTACAACTATTTACCTCTCCTCTCCACTTCACCTACACTTAGATGTTTTTTCACTCATTCCTTACTATGTATTACCATGGGTCCTTGGTGATTTCCTCACCTACCTCTGCATTCATGTAAACCCGTGAACCTGCCACATTATTTTAATAATATGTTTCCTATCCTAAGTTCTATGAGGAACATGTCCAAGTGACACATGGAACTTTATTAACCAATGCGATACATTCACATGGCATTTAATGGATGGTGCCACATGGCAACTAATTAATGGAAACACATGGTTGCATACAAGAAGTGACACATGGTGTGATTCTATTGGATGCCATATGGAATATTGTTGTCCTAACAAGTGATGACATGTGGCAACATTTGGTTGGGTGACTCATCATTGTTGAC
>CBVK0101581772.1:0-10941 GCA_900067695.1 Picea abies | reverse complement strand
AGAGGGGGTACCCCCCTCTGCACTCCCCCACATGGAAGAGTGTACATACTTTTGGGGTGTAAAGTCTTCATGGGGTATAAACACGGTTGAAACCAAGGACCTTTGAATCAGGAACATAATCAGGCTCCACAACCAACAGGTACATGTTATGATTTCAACCTTATTGAAGACATTGTTACTTGTAGATTATTCCTACAAACTCTATGCAAGGATGCTATTGAATGGTATAGTTCATTAATGCCTAACTCCATTACTAGTTGAGATGTGTTAGAAGGTTTATTTGCATAAAATTTCATCCCAAAGGTGCATTCATATGTTTTTACTGATGTTTTAAATGTTGATACCCACCCACCCTCTCCCACATGGATACAAAGGAACAAAATGAATGATTCAGAAGAAGATCATGAAACATTGCAAGACTTTTCTAAATCAAATCTTGTTGTTGAGAATGAAGGAAAGAATTCCAAAGACCAATAAAATGATATCATCATCTCATATACTCCATATTAGGAAGAAATTAAAGGGTCTCCACCAAATATGCAAGAATAATTTATCCAAAATAAAGAAGAATTGGTGGAAGAAAACAATTTTGAGGATAAAGAAGATAGCCATTGCATAGAAGAAGAACATTACCAAGACATCACCAATGAAACAATAACCTTGAATATGGAAAAAGAAGAAAAAGATAATGTTTTCAAGAAAGAAATTTCTCAATTGATTGAAGGTAGAAACACTATGGGGCAACTGAGAGTAGATTATATTGAATATTGGTTCTAAAGTATTTCCATCTCACCAACAAAAACAAGTCTTCTTCACACATTTCTCGATCCCATTGTGGTACATTTTGGGCATGCTCCTAATTTATTGGTAGAAATCCCCAATCGTTTTCTTACTATTGGAGCCCATTTCAAAGGTCAATTGGATGCTCGAATGGCTCCATTGGAAATATGTCTATACCTAAGGCTCCCCTTTCTTTCAAGTAAGTTAGGGTAGGTAGATCATATATGCATATATTTTGTTTCTTCAGTTCAATTTTGCATAATAAGGAAGTCAAACTTGAAGGTAACTCCATGAAATAAGAAGAATTACAAGAATTCATTTTGGAATATGACTCCATAGCCCAATGGAGAAGACAACTGGTCTTAATATTCTAGTGTTCTCAGCAACCCATAGGGGGTCACTGTCTCGCAGTTGGAGCTACTTGTTGACCAAAATTTGGTCACCTATAAGTTCCTGCTCCTGAAATAATAAAAAAAATGATATTGGAAGATGAATGTTTTTGAACTATTATATGTTCATTGCATAGCCCTCAGTATCATCTTCGCCATTTATTTCACGGAATCAAAATCAGAGTCTCCATGACCAAGATACACATAGATCTATCCAGAAGTTCAATGGAGGTATTACAAGAAGAAATATGAAAAATGTTCTAAGTGACATGTTCTCTCCTCTCCTTTCACTTCATGTCTATTCATTCTCTCATGTTATACTTAGTCATTTTTCCCGTTGTCTCATTACTTTCATATTCCCCTTACCATTATCCACACTTACGAGTTGGTGAGGGTTGGTGATTTTTATTTCATATGTTATATGCAAGTCTATCTGACCGATTCCCAAGACTTAGAATATTTTACAACTATTTACCTCTCCTCTCCACTTCACCTACACTTAGATTTTTTCACACTCATTTCTTACTATGTATTACCACGGGTCGGCGGTGATTTCCTCACCTACCTATGCATTCATGTAAACCCATGAACCTGCCACATTATTTAATAATATGTTTCCTATCCTAATTTCTATGAGGAACATCTCCAAGTGACACATGGAACTTTATTAACCAATGAGATACATTCACATGGCAGTTAATGGATGGTGCCACATGGAAACTAATTAATGGAGACAACATGGCAGTTAATGGATGGTGCCACATGGAAACTAATTAATGGAGACACGTGGCTGCATACAAGAAGCGACACATGGAGTGATTCTATTGGATGTCATATGACATATTGTTGGCCTATTGAGTGATGATATGTGGAAACATTTGGTTGGGTGAATCATCATTGCTGACTGAGAAGATTGGTGGTTGATTGGGCATGCAAAATTATTATTATATTTAACAATTTTTCAAGGGTCGAATCCTCCAAGCTCCATAATCTCCTCTCTTCTTTATTTATTGTTAAGTATATATTATACTTAACATTATATACCACTAATACTATTTTATTATCGTACACGTGAGATAAGATTAATGAAGAAAATTCGAAATTCAACCAAGTAGGTCGAAATTAAATCAAGGGTACACATTTACCAATCAAACTTGATCGACAATGGCTGAGCCACGATCTTGCAAAGGCTATATCTTGAGATCCCAACCTCTGTTTGCCACAAACTTTATACTGTTGGAAAGGTATTTAGACGTAGAATATGGTGGTATAGGTTTAAAGTCCTGAAAGGGTATATATTTTTGTCAGAAATTAAAATATCAGTTAGCTTCATTTTTAATGGGCTTGTGTGACAACTCAACTTCATAAGCTCATATCTTGAGATCCGGGCAATAGATTTGGGAAAATTTTATATTGTTGGAAATGTGATATGATGAAGAACACATTAGAAATGGATTAAATGGTTAAAAAATTGATTTTCACTTCCATAAAATTAAATTATAGTAGTTCTATTTTAATGGGAAATTAATTGTGAAACTAAAAGTTTATTTAAAAAAAATTATTAAAAAGGGAAAGAAACAGTGGAGACGGTTCCTATAACCATCAATGAAGACAATAAAAGGAAAACATCAAGAAAGTGAAGGGATATATTGTATGCGATACCATCATAATAAGTTTACACTAATTATATCTTTCTTTCTTTATCGGTCCCTTCATCCAGTTATTCCACCTTTTTCACTAGAAAGGTCTAACCGAAGACTGATAACTTCTTATTTTCTTCTTTCCAGGTCTTGTTGTTCCTCTTTCACCCTCTTTTCTCCTTCTACAATATTAATTCTTTTATTTGTTTTCTTTATGGTCCACGGGATCCCCAATCCCAGCCTTTAAGACAAACACATTTTAAATTTCGAAGAATATGTAATAGCTATATATTTTCTAGAAATTTCAAGAGAGCTACTTTGGGAACAATCTCGACTGTACTTTGTAACCATGTTTTCCGGATACAAAGTATTTGAGGTTGATATATCATTATCTTTATTTGAGTTTCCCGTGTTTCCACTCTGCTAAAGTTCTCTTATGCATGCAGACCACCTTCTTTGTTATTTTTATATGATCATAAATCTTAAGTTAAACTATGATGGATGTGAGGAAATTTTTATTATTTTGCTTTAATGTATGTAATGTGTGATTCCTGGTTCTTTCTCAGGAATTTTCTTTAAACAAAAACAAAATCATTTATTTCCCATTATTTTATTTTCTTTGATTACCACGACGAACTTTTATGAAGTCCCATATTCTGAAGACCCAAATTCCCATGAAAATATGAAGAAAAAGAAGAGTACCACCTCTATAAAAATGCAGGGGGATTTATATCCTCGCGAGGTTGTCGTTTTCGTCATGATGGATTCAAGCGTCAACAGGTACATATTTATTCATGTTTAAAGTTAGTGTTTGTGACTAATACAAAAACTAGTCTCACGAGACTGAGGTAAAGTTTGATGAAGATGATATTCTCTTGTTGCTAAAATTAAGGAAGGTCTACAGGGTGATCACATATGCCATGTTTCTCCATGACTAAGGGTACGCTTTCTATGTGTTCTATTTTTATGGTTGTGGTATATTCTTAAGGCATATCTTGGATGGTTTGGCACATGCTTAAGGCATGCTTTTGACATATGGTTTGAGGATAATATTGGATATTGGACACATATTTTGAGATGTACTTTCGTATATGTTTTCCTGTTTGATGCACATATTGGTACATGGTTGATGGATCTTATGGTACATATCTTAGTACATGGTTGATGGATGTTATGTTATATGTTTTGGTACATGGTTGAAGGATGTTATGGCACAAATATCTTAGCACATGATTGGTTATATTGGTATATGATCTATGCGAGTGGATTTGGTCTTAGTTGAAGATGAGATATCATTGTCAGTATCAGTGGTATTGATATGTATTGATGATGAGGATGAGGTATTTATATCAATGAAAGAGACAGTGAAAATGACAGTGATAGTGACGGTGACAGTGACAGTGACAAAGATAATGACAAAGACAATGACATAGACAATGATAGGTCTTGATGATGAGGTATCAATATCAATGACATGTTGATTATCAATGATAGATTTATTATCAGTGGCAGGTTGATTATTAGTGATAGTAGTAGTGACAGGTTGAGTCTACACTTATATTTTTGGGTGGAAGGATGGGGCAAGGAAAGGGGATTGTAACCTCCTTCCGGTTTGAGCTGGAGAACACAGGGAGTTGTAGATTCCTTCAGGTTGGAGCTTGTAAATCAGGGGGTCATATCCTCCTTCCGGTTGGAGCTAGAGAACACATGGATTTGAAGATTTCCTTCAGGTTGGAGCCTATAAATCATAGGATCATAACATCCTTCTAGTTGGATCTAGAGAATTCAGGGAGTTGTAGCTTCCTTCAGGTTGGATCCTCCTTCCAGTTGGTGCTGGAGAATTTGGAAGTTGGTGCTTCCTATAAATGCAATATTTTGATATATAAGAAAGAATTATGTGGTTTTCTCCCATTTGGGTTTCCATGTAAAGCTCTTGTGCACTATGCATATCTGCTTATGATGTAATGCATTGTTTATGGTTATATGTTTATGATATTGAATGCAATCATAAGTGATAACTAGTTGATATTCTTATTAAAAGTAGTAAAACGTTCTCAATACTGATTCACACCCCCTCTCAGTATTGGTGAATATTCCAACAATAGGACCAATCTACTTTTTCACCAAATTATGATTAGATCTCAAATCTTGTACAACCAAGTTCAATGAATATTTTATTAATTTTGATCAACTAGTATGAATGTAGTACTCTTTGTTGATTTAGTGAACTCATGTGTTGGAACTCCATTTTTTGTGGGGACATATATGCAATGGTTTCCTTGAAAGGTAATGAATGGGGCACTGCTATTGTTTAGTACATTGCTTAGAGGGAAAAGAGACCCTCGTTGTCTTAGTAAAAGACTCTGAAGGCATTCAATTTTTTATTGGGATGATTGTTATTAAATGACAATATCTAATACACGTTGAAAGAACACAAAAGAAAGGTGGTTATGTATTTCAAGATTATAAACTAGGTGAAAATATATACCACTATCCACAATTAGTTGTTAATACAAACCTCCAACTACAAACAATTCCAAATAAGAACTCATTAAATGTACAATACTTCTTACCTTACTCTTGTTAGGATATTTTGACACTTAGGAGTTAGTAAATATCAATTTGGTCTAATGTGTCATTAGGTAAAAGTGTGTTTCTTTAGTATGCATTTGTAGTTAGGTAATCCGATGGTCGCTTAACACCCGATTGGTCCATGATCTCTATTTAAAGAGCATGGAAGATCATTTTTCGATGATCGATTTTGTGAAACTCTCTTGTAAATCTCTCTATAGACTGTTAATGTAGAAGTTATTTCGATGAGCCATCATTTTCTTGATTTTGAGTACGATAATTTAATGTAGACCATTAGTATTATAAGTGATTTATATGATCTACTTGAATGACCATAGGTAAGTATATAAGTATGTGGGTTGTTTTTTATTTTCTATTCTATTTTGAGGTCCATGTGTTGTTTGTTATTTTTGTTAATTTTTCAATGCATTTTATAAATGATTCCTAATTTCTCTTAATGAATGAGTCAATTTGTTCTTAATAAATTATAAATGACTCCTATTTTTTCTTAACGAATGACTTGGCATAAGTTTCCATGCAATGGAAAAATGTTTGTATTACCACTAAATTTTCAAATTTTCATTTTTCATTGGCATACAATAATCATCCTTACATATTCATAACAACCACCATTAAGGTCATCATGCAAAAAAAAGTTCGCTAGGCATGCAATTAGACTCAATTTGATCCCTTTCGACCCATTTCAAGTATATGTTTTTTTGCTTAAACAGGTCATTCCTAATTTGTTTTCTATTTTTGAAACCTCCCTGGTCATCATGCAAAAAAAAGTTCGCTAGGCATGCAATTAGACTCAATTTGATCCCTTTCGACCCATTTCAAGTATATGTTTTTTTGCTTAAACAGGTCATTCCTAATTTGTTTTCTATTTTTGAAACCTCCCTATATCAGAAAATCAAGTGTGCCAATACTAATAATTTCATATTTCATCAAAATTAGCAACAATTTGCAAAAATTCCAACATTGAACCCTTTCCTCTTTTAGTAGGAGACATTTGTGTGAGCTATATTTTTCATATGATATAATAACCACCTTTATGCATTCTTTTGAAAACAATTGGTTTTCCTTTTAGTGATATTTGCAATGTTTCCAACGAGGCATCATTTTCTTTATTTTTAGTTCGTATGCCTAAGTTATGACCTGTGCAAGTTGCACATCGTGTCAAGGTCACGATTAAAAAGTATTGTTCTTTACCACTAGAAAAGAAAATTGAAGTGTTCCCAAACTATAACTTTGTCCAATATATTTCCAAAGACATTGTTTACCTCATTTAGTACCTAGATAACTGAGTTATGGCCTTCACATGTTTTTAAAACTATCTCAAGTGTTGTGTCTCGGTATCTTGCATAATAGATCTTCATGTTTATAAAACAGGCCTCAACAACGTAAAATACAAATTATGGGTTGAAATCTACAATGATTTTTGTCATTATCTTTACTACAACACCTCATTTTCTCTATTGTGTTATTGAATGATTGATTTATGACTTATTATTTTACAATACGAATAATACAATATTTGTCTTCTTCAATGTTGAATTAGCATGAGTTTGATGCAATGGAAAAGTGCTCCTTCAACACTCTCCTTTTGGAGAAAATTCTGCATTCAATGTAAACATTTAAGTATATTCAATGAAACATAAAAGAACCATAAATTCACACATACACATTTTTTCTCTTAGTAATCAACTTGCTCTTTTATCTCTTTTTCATTAGAGTAATGAATGTTTTGATTCACATTATATTTATTAACACATATAAGAAAAAAATCCTTTTTTCAAAAAGTAAGAATGGAGGTGTATTTAAAATAAAAAAATTGAAATGACATGGTAATTTTAGACTTCAATTTTCAATATTGCTTCAAGTTTGAAATAATGCAATATTTTTCTTGTATGTGTAATGGTTGTATTTGGATTTTATAAAAAAAATAGTTTTAATGATTGGAACAAAAAATGGGGTAATGACTAAGTGAAACTATATTCAAGGTGATTATAAGAAACAAGAGGCCATGCCCCCACAAACCCACTCCCTCACTCTTAGATTTTCAAAATATAAAATGGTCAAAAGGGAATGCATGAAGGAACCTTAAAAAAAAAATGAAACACAAATTATGAGCAATCTTTCCAAATGGGGAGTAAAATCTCCATGGATAAGGTAAACAAAATACAAGACAAAAGAGTGCAAAAGTGCCCATATGGGGGAGGAAGAGTCCCATTGAAATATTTCACATGTGGGGGACGAAGAGTCCCAATAGGACTTGAATTTTCAACAGAAAAAAGAAGGAATCCTAAACTAAAAGAAGTGCACACAAGGTATAGAAAAGGGGAAAGGAAAGCATGCCAATGAGAAAATTTGTGATTTTTTTTAGCAAAAGGCACTCTATTATCTAAGTAGAAAAAGGGTTTATTAGAAAACAAGTAAAACTAATTCTCTATTAAGTAGGAAACTATTTTTGGAACAATGCAAGAGAAAATCCTAGATGGGAGAAATCAAGCTTAACAGTTTTGGGATTCACACAATGTGAAAGAAAAGAATGGGTAGGAATGCCAAAATGGAAAAAGTCTAAAATAAATGAAAAAAAAAGATATGGGCCCCAATTCCCATGACCTTAGTGGACTCTCTAACAAAGAACGAGGCTAAACCAAAGAAATCAATGCTTGATGCCTATGGTATACAATTTAATCTTGGAAATGATGTGTGATAAGAAATGACACAACCTCATTATATTATTCTTCATTGGACATGCATTTACAATTATGTTAGTGTACTTTTTTGATGCAAGGAGTGCATTTATACATTTGAAGTCCTATAGGATAGCAATCATATTGGATAGAAATCATATTGGACAGAAAAAACATGCATTCTTGAAGTATGGAAGGTTGACACTAAATGGCTTTTAACATATGCTCATTTTGTGCCTTACTCTCTTCCTTGGTTGGCATTTTACCATTGGAGTTTTTTTTTCATGAGGTATCTAGCACCCATAATGATTCATCGACCTACAGATATACAATTTAGAGGCCTAAAGTATACGTTATGTGCATTTCTATCCATAGGGAGTTATTTTTCTTGTATTGGCAATGGCTGTATTTGTATTTTGTTAGGTCACAATAATAGTTATAGGAAAACCTAGTTTTGATGATTGGCACAATATGAGGGTTTCCACCTTTATGCAAAATCACCACACTTATTTTAACTTTGTTCCCAAAAAATATCCCTATGCATCTCACATTACAATTCATATTT
This sequence comes from Picea abies, assembly GCA_900067695.1. Lineage (NCBI taxonomy): Eukaryota > Viridiplantae > Streptophyta > Pinopsida > Pinales > Pinaceae > Picea > Picea abies. The sequence continues at coordinate 2,297 of CBVK0101581772.1, read as the reverse complement.
GAAAGTAAAAAAAGGTTGATTGAAATCAACATTCAAGCAAAGACATAACACAAAAAATGATCATTTCAAAAGAATGGATGAATATTATTATGCATCCTTTTCATTAATATTGCATCCTTTTAGCACCCTCATAAGTATTTTAGCATCCACATTAATGTTTTTTTCGTATCTCATTTGTGTCCTTATTTTACATTTATTATCTCTTAAGTGTCCCTGTAGTCATATTTTGCATCATAATTCCATCTTACTAGGGTCTTGGGGTCTCTTCAATGTCTTACTAACATCTTCACAACATCCCATTTGAATTATTTTTGCATCCTAAGTGTCACATATGTGTGTTCATTATGTTTTTTTGACATCCTAATTGATTTATTTTCACATCCTATGTGTCTCATCAATGTCCTTGTTGCATACTAATAGCATATTAGTTGTGTCCTTATAGTCTTACGTTCCTCATTAGAATTTTTCATTATATTATAATCATTGCAAGTGTCTCTAACCATCCATGTTTATCTATAGTTCCAAAAGGAGGTCATTCTCCAAATCCACTCCCACACATATTTTTTCACTAAGGGGTCAAATTTTCAAAAGACTAGCTCAGGAGATTGTGTATAACATGATCATGTTGGCCTTGGCCAAACACACTTGCAGGAGCTTACTGAATTCAATTCTGCTACTCGTTTTGGATTTTATGCCCCCATACCAAATTCTCAATGTGTTCCTCAATGGATTCTAGAAGTGACTTGAAACTCACCATAAAACACTAAATAAGATTCATATTGATGAAACATTAGTTGTGTTGGACTCGTGTCATTGGATTTTATCTAGAGGAAACCCTCTGCTATGATTTCATTGCCCAAAAAATATTTTATTCAACAATATATGAAATTAGAGTTTTTATTAGTAAGAGACAATGTAAGTTTTGCACTAAGGGTTTGATTTTTGAAAACCATTGATAGGATGATTGTGGATGGTGTGCTCATGATGGTAATTGAAAAACACGCTATAGGAACTTACAAAACTCAATTTTTTTTCTTAGTTTGGATTTTATGTCCCTGGACTAAATTCTCAATTTTGTTGATGCTGAAACCGAATGATTTCAATACCAACATCTCAACCTCCTGTGAGGCTAGGTGGGAAGAGGTTGGAATATCACCCTAATTTTTAAGCCCCAGAAAGAAGGAACACTAGACTCTAAAACTTAAGAATCTAAGCATGGATTTCTTATTTATGATTTCACAAGTATTTAATTTTTATAAGTTTTGCAACTTTATAATTTTTATATTTATATTTGTGAATGAAATGAAAATTGAAACAAAAGTTAACGTGAATTAATAATACAAGTGTAGAACTAAAAAAAAATAAAATTAAAGAAAATAAAACTGAATTAGTTAATATTTACAAGGAAAACCCTAAAGAGTATTTAACATAATGAAATGAATCTTTAATAAGATAAAAGTAAGTGAATATGAAACCTAGGAAATCAAATTAGCTTTCCGAATATACAACTTTTATTCATAGACATTGTGAATAACTATGCCAAATTTTATTTTTTCTAACAATGGTATCTTATTTTTCCAACAAAATATAAGTTATATGTTTTTGTTTGTGCAGATGTTGAGTACCTTAACCATGGAATTTTAGTTAAAAAATGCATATACTTGTAGAGAACTTGTTTTTCTTGTGTCGTGTATTTTTTGAAATTTTTTGATGTTAATTTTGTATTTTTATTTTTTAAATTATCAAAGTAAACATATGCCTGAAATTACAACATCTTTTGTTTGTGCAGGCTAAGAGGGTCTTAACATGATCAATTTTTTTTTTTTAAGATCGTAGGTATTGGTCTCCTCTAGTTCCCCATATAACTCATTTGAGAAATGGTTAAGCCGAGAAAACTTTGTAGCAGAAATAAAAGAGGTATGAATTCTAGGATTTTTATATATTTGAAGACAAAAATAGATTAAAAATAGTAAACAATATTTTTTTTTTAAGAAATTATATATTTGAAATATGAATAGATGATTCTATCTATGTCTATAGTTTCTTCAACAACTAAATTGTTTATTCTATAGAAAAATAACGTCAAATGAAAATATATAGAGGTTTATTCACAAAATTGGAGGTTTTTATCAATTTGCAGACCGAACCACTAGGTTTGTCATCCTGAACCTAAATATGAGCCAACCAAGTCATCATACACCTTGTCAATCCTGCCTAAACAATTTTGAATTCAAAAGTGTGCATGCACATTCTTAAGAGCACACACATTCTCTAGGAATGTGCATGCACTCTAGGAA
>CBVK0101581750.1:0-12294 GCA_900067695.1 Picea abies | reverse complement strand
GTTGTATATGCATGTGCATTGTCCTTCATGTCCAAATACCTTTATCAATCGTGCGGTCCAAAACCCATGACTAGGGTTGACATCAATGACAACAACCAATCTTCCAACATGTCATTACACCTTCAGCATGATGAGGGAGGTATGGAAATTTTTGTGCATTTACATATGTCCCTTTCAGCTTCAATAGTCTTACATCTTCCATTCTGGTCATGACAACCATGTTGTAAAAGTCCTTCCTTATTTAAAATTTTACAACAAACATATGAATAGAGTGGCCTTGCTGTCGGATGTGCACAAGGGACAACAAATTCTTTTGTAGCTCAAGAATATAAAGCACATTATGAATAAGAAAATTTAGGAGTCTATAAAACTTAAGCCTGATAGTGCCCATTCCCAAAGCTTTGAGACTTGTTCTATATGAAAAATACATTATGTCATCTACATTATCATTGAATTCTTTGAAGAAGTATCTTCCTAATTTCATGCGGGAGGTTGCACATGTTTCAAGATGCCATTGATATCTCCAAGAAGAAAAGGAAGTGTTAAACAAATATTCAATTACTCCTATATTTCAGTGGGAAACAACGTAATGAGAAGATTTGGATGCTTTAACTTTCGTTGGTTCTGAAGTTTTACCTTTGTCCTCTTTATTATTATGTCTTTCTTATTTTATCTTCTCCCATGGAACTATGCAATCATTCACTTCATGTGACCCATTATTTTTTCAATGGGTATAATGAATATTGGATCTATCATGTTGGTTGTGTCTACCCCCCTACCTCTGAAAGTATTTCTTCCATGTCCTATTTTGTTTCCTTATCTTATATAATAATCATGTGTTTGACCCTTTCCTTTCTGAGCAGGGAACATGGTCTCGCCAATTGAATGACATAACTTCTTTCCAAAGGATTTCTCACATTCTGCAACTTTCTCCACCAACTTGTCGAATGTGATGGATTTCATTTGGCCACTAGCTTGCAAATATTCAAGGTAGTGAGAATATGTAGGGAAGAGGGCCTTAAAGAAGGATATGAGAGGGGGATATATCTCCACCCCAGTGGAATTAATGTCATGCGTTATGGATTTTATTTCAAAAGCTAAAGCCATAGGATCATCATTCTTCAACTCTACGTTGAAGAGATTCACCATTAGTTGTATTAGTTCTAGTTCCAAGTGTGTGTCATACAAGTCATTCAATCTCTTCAAAGTAATATAAGAGTCATTATTGGATGCAATATTATGACTCACCTCTTCACTCTCTATTTCATAAATCACAACATATGCTCTCTGTTATTTATCCTTCCATATGGCACATTCCTTATTTGATGTAGGAATGGTCGATATGCTACTGTCCGGATGTGCTTCTGTCAATTGTTCTTCTAAATGGAATTCTTCCTCATCATTGGAAGTTGCAACTTCACAAATGTATTTCCACATATCATTGAAGATCAGAGTGCTTTTGATCTTTTTGTACCATTCCTAGTAGTTCTCTTTACTAGTCACCACCACATCGATGATGGATATGAGAGAATGCATTTTCCAATAGAGTTTTGAAATTGTGCAAGAAGTCAAGTATTCCAAAGAAAAAAATGTACAATGAGAATACAACTCTTCAAGCCGAGGTAAAATTGTCAAGTTAGACATTCACAAAAATTAAGATACACTCATGAACACAATATAAGCATATCTAAAATTGTGTATCTATATTCTTTATCTATTATCAACACTCCTAGAACAACAAATTGTAGTATATAGAGTTTATAATTTAATGCAAAGGAATCATTGCTAAAACAAAAGCATCCTGTTAAAAAGTTGAAAATTCTCAATTTTTTTAAATATCAATGGAGCATCCTCACAATATCAACCCATGAGAATGAATTTGAGCCTGATTTATGAAACTCCCATACAATGATAAGTTATGCCTCCAGTGTTATACCTCCATCCACTAGAACCCACGACCCACACATTACGAGACAATGTCATCTAATTCCAAATGTCTTGATACCAAATGGTAAAGGTACAAAAACAGACTTCGAAATATTACCAAATTTTGGTGTAAAATAAATATCATTTAGTTTCCTCAACAAGCATGGAATGAGGAAGAGGAATGTGACATCACTGACATGAAAAAAGATGAATGGAGTGGGTGAATGAGACCATGGTTTTACCATCATACAAGCTTGAAAAAATTAGGGTTTCATGTGAGGGGAGAGTGCAAACTAGAACCGTCTGCGAATGACGTACACAAATGGATCACATGGAGATTACAGTTTCCAAGAGACTTACTAGAACAAAAATTGACCATAGGTTCAGAAGGAAGAGGGATAAATAGGAAGGAATTTTCTACAAGCTAGGGGAAAGGACATGTCAAGAGTAATAATTCATGGAGTTAACATGTGCTCTGATAGCACTACCAGGATAGGTATGTCAGAATGCATTAACATAAATGTCTATAAATACATTTCTGAGTGACGATTGGTATTCACCTTCTATATGCCTCTTCCTATCACCTACGACTCTTCATATTTACATAGGTAATGCAATCCCAAATATTACGTGTCCAACACATTTAAACACTATAAAATATTAAATTTAAAACATAACATATAACATGGTAAAAAAATTGAAAATATATAACAAAGAAAATGTATAAATAAATTAAAATCCAAAATATGTTGATTTTAGGATAAGTAGATTAGAGTAATTATTAGTATGTAGAACTATTGCATTTGTTTTAGGATGCACTTATTTAATATTATTAAAAATATACTTACTCAATTTAAGTCTAAAAACTAAAACATGTCATATATATCAAACTAAAAAGAAGATTGGAGAATATCAAAATGGAGAGAGTGTGAATGAAAAGAATTAACTATCTATCATTATTCCAATAGGAATTTCATGTAAAAGGATTTATATGGCATTTATTTTACAAACAATACATTAGGCTATATTTTGTTATGAAAAGTATTATTGAGTTGAAAGATTAATTTTTATTTCTTCTATTTTAAATAATTTTTGAAGTTATTTTTTTATGCCATCCAAAATAAATTATTGATATTGAAAACAAAATGATTGTTGTTTGGAGTTTAAGGTTATAATTGGATTACACAATCATTAAGGCACATAAACCAAGTTTGTGGTGGTAGTTTCTATGGTGATCTAAAGAAACCCCATTCATGTTCTTGAGATGCAATTATTCATCTTTTTATCTTTAGAATTGTTTATTAAATGGGGAATTCCATACATGGATATCTCAAGGATGAAAGGGAAATTTTTTTTATTACGGATAAAAAGGTATGATTAGGAAAATGAAAATGTTACCCAAGTTTACAGAATGTTATAGGCTTGATATTTATGCAAGCATAATTCATTTATTCATAGTTTTTTTGTTTAAATCTAACTATGTTTGTATTGGTTCTTTAATGTTGTAGTTGATAATTTGGTTAAATCTTTCTTTATGTTTTATGTTAGTACTAAATGTTTTACTTTAGATTTTAGATTTAATATCACTAGTTTAGTACATAAAACATTGAAATTAAAATGAAAGAAGATAAGAAAATAACACACCATCCATGAAATGAACATAAGATGTATCCTGATGTTGTGGGTCATTTCACAACAACACCTCCATTTTTCTAAATTTTATGGGGCCCCAAAAATATGTTTCTCCTTTTCTTTCGCAACTATCTTTTACCCTACAAGACCTAAATCCTTCTCTAAGGAAACCTAAGATCAACTTAAATCCATTTCAAGATCGCGTTTGTCAGAGTCCTTTTTTAATGCGTTATTTTAGTCTCTGATCTTTGCACTTTGGTCACTCCGACTCTTACTCTGTTTTATCTCACAGAACCCCAAATTTCGTGATGGCCTGTCAAACGACCACCCCCCCAAGTGGCATCCCAATATTGGAATGTTGACTACCTATTTTATTGATTCTCCAATAAAAAAAATTTCTTTCGAGACATAAAAGTGTTTCTAAGGCATCGAAGTAATATTACTGTCGATATCATCCTCGTCGAGATCCTTTTTAAGCATCATCTTATCTCATTCTAAAAAGAAAACAATGGTGGCCTCTTGACCCTTCTCTTGTGTGTCCTACACTTTCTCCTAGGATGAAAGGATATTATTTGATATCGTTGTCGTCGGAGCTCAAACTTTTCATATCCTTTAAACCCCCGATAGAGAAGTCTCAAAATCCTGTAAAGAACATAGTTTAGTGCTCCTTTATAAAATAAAACGAATATACTATCGATACCTTCCCCTAGAGTTTTAGTTATTCCCTCATGTTGAGTCACCCCGATGGGTCCCACCTCTTTCCGCATCACTATTCTCTGATTAATGTACCAGGCATAACCATTGATCCAAATGTAAGGGAATATACCTTCAATGCCTTTCCCTTTGGAGTTTGAAAAAACCACGATCTTTCATACTCCGAAAGATCGACCCCGATAATGGTCTTATTCAAATATTTGGTTTAGCACTTCCCCCGATGTTTTAATAAATGAACCTATGCTACTTAATAAACTTTAATTATGGAAATGAAATGCATTAATGGGAAGAGTTAAGATCAGATTTGGAAAGATCCCCATACACACTTGAGTTATGGCATACTCGTGCTAATTGGATGTGCATTACGAGTTATAAAAAAACACCATTTCAGAACAAAGATTGCACCGTAACTTTTCAAAACTCAATCCGCAAAGTTTGATTTTTGTCAAGACTCCCCCACTTACTAATATTTCCTTCTTTGTTAATGCAACTGTTTGTTTACCAGTAACCTTTTTTTTCTATCGCTTAACCCATTTTTTCATTATTATATCTAATTCATTATACTTAAGATAAATTGATATTCCTTTTAACGTGTTATTCTAGGCTAATTTGGTCATTCTTCATGGCGATACAAAAAATCGAAAGATATAGGATTTCAGTATACTTCTAGGGTGTTGTAGGACTTGAATCATCATCTCGTCTGGTTAAAAATTTGGTGACTGAAACAATTCCTCATACTAGCGAGGACCACTGCCCCGGATTTGAAGAGATCTATAGAATATTCAACTCTATAGAGTTTCCTCAAGACGATGAAGTTTTAGAGGGGTACCAGAATATCCTAAAAAGTTGTATTCATCGGGTATCTTGCAGGACACAACTATTCCCATAAAACAAGGCAACACAAGAAAGGGATGCTTCCATGATGAACATCATGGTCAAGCAAGGGGCACGAGTAAATTCTCTCAGAATAGAGGATATTAGCGCTATATATCACTTTCTCTCTCCCACTTTCTCATTGAATGAGCCTTTCCTAAAACGATTTTCCCAGACCAACAAAGGACCGAAAAAACAAATGAAACACTGGTGGGTGGACAAGGATGAAACCCTTAAGAAAGGTTAGAAATTGGTCCCCACCCATAGTCTTAAAACTCCTTACAACTTGTTGGTGGCCATGCTCTCCCATTTATACAAGGAAGAAAAAAGTATTCACTTCCAAATTGACTAGCTACCTTTGGCACACATTGTCATTAGAATGAGATATATCTTCAACTGGGCAGAGATAATAACCTTTAACATATGTTTGCACGCAAAGAATCTCTCAGGTATGAAGAAGCCATGCTTTTATATGTTTTCTTATATGATAGATTCCATTTGTTCCTTGGTACATTTTCCTGAACTTGGATGGAATTGGGACTGAAGTCATCCCCCCATTCATGTTTATTACTCCCAATTACGGAGCCTAAATTTCAAACAATATTTTTATGATATTTGCAATTTATTCCTTGCCCATCTGCACTTCCTCCTTTTAAGCTTCCCCAATAACAAGATATCCTTTGAGGCTAGAAATGGGATGAAAGGGGTGGATGATTGGTTTTTCTACTAGTACTATTCATTCATCAGGGTTTACGAGACCACAAGGGCCCCACATATCTTTCCATATTTCGTCCAAGACCAACTACTAATGAGGGAAATAACATACCAAATGATGGGGTCTTGCATCACCACACTATTCCAAACCAAAAATAAAATACTGCAGCCAATCTTCCCTATCCACATTGGAAGTTATTCCATCTCCAATGCTCAATACACAAGGAAGGAGGCTGAGACCTTACATGAGTTAATATTGTGCTTGGGTGAGCCTAGAGGCCATGATACTCATGAGATTTCTATCAATGATGTCTGCAATATCAACCTCACTCATCCAGATATTCACGTCATTGATTTTGAAGAGGATAAATTTAAAGGAGTACTCTTGTACGATGAAGTCTTGCACCGATTACCCCATGACGCGACAAAGTGAGAACTTGATCTCGAACAAGAAGAATTAAAGATGGAAACTTTAGCTCAATTCCATAAGTTGTGTCAGTAAGAGAAATATATCGACAATTCTAAAGAATAAGAGAAGAGGCAAAAAGAAAAGAAGCTCGAGAAAAAAATGCTCCAAGCAGAGCAAGATTATCAAAGGAGGCATACTGAGGAAAATATCAGACTAAAACATGAATGCACAACACATTAGAAAGCTTTATAGATGAATAAATAATAAGAAGCTAAAAATATTGCAGAGGACGAGGAAGCCAAGAGGCTAGCTAATGAAGAACAATCTAGGAAACTGGCTTAAGAGGCAGAGGTGAAGCGATTGACCGATGAAGTTGAATCAAAGAGGAAAATTGATGATATTTTAAAGAAGAATTTAAACCAGACCCCAAGCACTCTGTCGACACCAAACCTAGGCATTGTGAATATACCTCCTCCGAATTATAGCCCCGTAATATCCATACCATGGGATTCCTCGCTTTCTTCTCAATATCTCAATTTTGAAGGATATGTAGTCGCCATTGGAGATTACTATTTCAACAACATAACTAGAAGCATTGAGAAGAGATCAACAAAAATAAAAAGAGGAGAATACTCCAAGTCTAAGTCACATGTAGGAAGGATTTTGGAATGGATGGTCGGCTCTGATCTTGAAGATAACACGATTCAAGTGGCTTCAATGATCAATGCCTTTACAGGATTAAATGCCTTCTCTGTTCTAGAGGTAATTAATGCCTTGAACATTGCTAGGACCCAACTAATAGAGATGGAAATAAGTTTGAAACGAGTAAAAGACAAACTCGCTATAGATGTCCAGGAAGATGTCAACACAATTGAAAGTCTAAACTGAGGTAAGATCAATTTTTCCCTACAGTAATAAAGAGACGGGTTTAATGAAGAGTTTGAAAAGAGGATGCAAATCCTATGAGACACCCACAGGAATAAGTTGGAAATCGAAAGACATAAACTTAATTCTGCTCTAGAAAATACTAGAGCATCGACATGTACCATGGAGTCCATCGAAGCACAATCACTGGTCATCATCGAAGATCTAGAAAAGGAAAAGAATGAACTCCATAGTCTATTGATCAACGTACAGGTAGAGTGACAAGAACAACTTAATCTGTAAAATAATATGATTGACACTCAAGGAAGATATCAGGATGCTAGCGAATATTTTGAGGAAATGGTAAATTGGTAAGGCGGGCTTCAACCTCCACCTACCTCCCTACCAGCTTACTTGAAAATATAAAGAATCAGGCATCGAATGTTTTTTTACATCAACAAACCTCTATTCATGAGTGTTCGTTCCACCCAAGAGGTGGTTGCTGACACATGTGCACAACTATGGAAAGTTGTTAATGATCTCATTACAGAGGTAGGGGCATAACCATTACATTCTATAGATTAAATGAATTTTTCAGCACCAAGGCGGTTGAGGTGGAATATCTAAAGAAGACCCATCAGACAAGCATTCTGGATTTGATTCTATTTGATGAAAAATCAATTTAATAAAATATGTTGTTTCCTACCTAGCTCACCCATAAGATTCAATCCTTTGTAAAAACCATGACAAAGTAGTTATATCAAGAAGTGTTCGCGAAAGTATGTAATGGAGAATCAGTATTAGAGAGATTGCAATCGATAAAGATCGAGAGAATTTTAAATGACTACTCCACTTGGAAGGAATATTAAGACCAACAACAGGAGAAAACCACGTCATGATTACAAAATTCCTCATTTCTCTCTAGATGTTGTTTTCTTCTAATATTGTAATCTTTTCTAGAAAATGAAGAGTCCTTTTTGTGAAACATATCAAATTTCTGTGATTACCAAGAAAAACGATTGTAAAGATTCACCCCTCACTATATAAAGGGAGCCCTGCCCATTTGAAGGTGCTTTTGGTTTTGGAAGCTAGCAAGACAATATCTTTTTCTGCAAGTTAATTTGAATCGAAGAGACATTCTGAATTTGAATATTATGGTATTGATATGTTTGAGTGAGATTATTATGTTTATGCATCTTTCTGTGTAGTCTGCGAATGCCAATTGATGAATTATTTCTATATTAATGTTTGCAGTTTGCAGTTAACGTAGTTTTTAAAAGATGAGTACAAAATTAGTATGATGTTGTTAAGTTTATCAATATTTTGGTTCTATTAGATTATGCTATCAAATTCATGTATAACTTGTGTCACGAATTTATTCTACTCAAGTTATGTGCATTATTCACTGTAATAATTTATTTTGTTAGTTTCCTCCTAATCAAGATAGGTTAATTTATATAGTATTAGTTTAGAAACTGCATCTTAGAATAATATTCATGTACTTATTAGTTAAAATGTTGGTTAGTTGTGTTTACTTCTTTTATCTTATTTTTTAATTCATCTCAGAACCTTGGTTCTTAGATTCATATTTTAGGTTCATAGTGTAGTTAGTATTTTAGTTAGTTTGTAACCATGCCAAAATATTGTCGGAGGAGCTACTCCAAACAAGAGTGGGTCTAATTGGGACCTTCCATCAGGCGTTTTCCCTCAATTGATTGAACGTGTCATTTTGGCCCATCAACAAAAATGGCGCTAGAAGGAGGGCCATAGAACTAAATGTCTACAAATGGAAATTTGAAATCTTCCTGTTCTTCCTCACAAGTAAGATTTTATTCCACGACTGATTCGTATCAAATTTATTCTGAACATAATGTATTCTCTTCATAATATATGGTCAATACTCCATCTCATATCAACACTCACCATGTTCCCTCTCATCCCAAAACATGTTTCTCTTCTTCTCAACCTCATATCCTAACTCTCTTATAGATCGAATCTATAGTCCAACGCTTGACCGAACGAACTAATCGTGCACTAACTAGAAAAAATAGTACCCATATTGAACAACTGCACTTATATTACTCTCTTCCTGAAAATCAAGAAGACCTTCAACATACAGATCCGTATTTCATTGACCCTTACTCCTATCAAGAATCGTTTAGTTGGAACTCATAAATATCATGTTCTTGAAGGTACATATGATTTCCTTGAGGGTTTTAAATTTAATATTGAGTATCATATGCTCACCGGTGGAGCAGGAGGTAGACCACCCTCACCTCCCGAGTCTCCCCCTCACACCCCCAGAAACAAGTTAGAAGAAGGGGGTGGACTTGAGAGTGAATTTGAATATAACCCCCATCAGATCATTGTATATCAGTCTCTAAACATGACTGGAGAAAATTAGAACCATAATCCTCCCCCCTACCAGCCTTGGTTTTTTTCTAATGTAGGTTTTGTACCAGGAATTCAGCATGACATGCCTAGACACCCTGAGAAATTTCTGCCTAAATTTGATCCCGACAAAAAAGATTCAGTCGAGAACCATGTTAATAAATGCATGTTGGCTATTAGGCTACAAAGAATTCATCACTAAGATTTATTCTATTGTCTGGTTCCGCTTACCTTTGAATAAAAATCATCAACGTGGAGTTTCTCTTTGGAGGAAGCCTCTATTCCGAATTGGAGAACTTTTGAAAACTCTTTCCTCTGAAAATTTGGGGAAAATAAAACACCAACCACTCGGGTTCTCGAACTATCAAGGGTAAATATGGATTCAAAAGAATTAGTTACTGATTACAATCAATTTCTCCTCACTTTGTTAAAATGAATCCCATGGGCCTCAAAACCTGTTGAAGACATCACTATTGAATTTACACCTCTGTTTTACCCATGTCCATGGCCATGTATGTAAAAAATTCTGAAAAGGACACTCTAGAAGAAGCTTTCCAAGAAGCCCTTAAATTTGAAAAAAAATTGTTCTCAAATTTTTAGGAAGCCTTTAAATTTGAGAAAAATTATTATGTTTAAATGTTAGTTCAAACTCATAACTGTCTAAAGATAAAGGTACAAGTAAAATATCTACATCTAAATCTAGTGAAGATAAAAATCCCTCTTATTCGATGGATATGGAATCTCTTCAAAGAATCATGAAAAGGTTGTCCAACGACTTGGTTGACATAAAAATGGGTAATGGAGAGGGTTCTTCCAATCAAAAAAGGTTTTTTAATTTCCCACCCATGAAAGATAATGACACTCCTCCAACCAGTAAAGCCACTCCCTCTCAGAAGGAAGGTATCAATATGGAAGATATTTTCCGGAACCTTCAAACTTGGGTAACAGATAATAAGACTAAAACCATTGATGAGGGATATGGAGGTCAAGAAAATCACAAACAACCCCAAGAATATGATGAGCCAGTTGAAGAACATTTTAATTATTTTTTGGACGTATATTTTGGAGAAGATGAAGAAGAATCTGAAGAAGTACACATCTCAGAAAACATTGTAACCAGTAGGAGTGTCAGTAAGAATATTCCCAATAACACCCCCGGTACCCCTAATCCCATTTCTCCCACTACCACTACTCCCAAACAAAATTCTCTTTCGACCAATACTACCCCTTATTCATCTAAGAATATCTCCTCCAATCCTAAAACAATAGACCAAACAACAACAAAAAAATACTTTGCCTACACCCTTGGCCGAATTGGAATATGAATTTTTAGAATATCTAAAGAAAACAAAATACAACATTTATTTTTTTGAACTCATGAAGATTCCACAAATCCAAGAAAATTTCATCAGGATGTTGCAAGGTAAAACTTCTCCTAGATTTCAGGAATCAAAAAGGTAATCACAAAGGTAAATTCACCTGACAACGATAATCCATCTAAAATTCAGGTTGTGACTAATGCATCCTTAATAGGTCAAATATCCATCTCCAACACCCCCCCTTTTCTCATCACTTTCAAAGTCTTCAATATAAATGTTCATAATTTCATGGTGGACTCGGGAGATTTTTCTAATGTCATGCCCCTTAAAGTATGTGAGAATATTAACATCAAACTTGAACCATTTAACATTCAGATCATCCAATTAGATAGAACTAAAGTTAAGGTGTTCAGAGAATTGAAAAAGGTTTTTATCGGAATGTTTGCTAACCCAAAATTTCATCAAACCATAGATATAAAATTAGTGGACATTCCTGATAACTATGGAATGCTCTTAAGTTGATATTGGTCGGCCATGTTAAATGGCTACTTTGCTACCAAATGGTCCCATTTATGGCTCCCTTTCAACGATAAAATGAACCAAATCAGGATTGACAGAGAAAGGTACATGAAACTTTTTGTTACTGATTTAAATGATCTGAATGAACCAGTGATGTTCAATCATTCCATTCTTGGGAATTGTTCATTTGAGACATTTTTTGGGAACTTCAAAGTTGAACCATCAACACTCGTGGAATCTGATGAAAAATCCCAAGTCCTTCATTGCACCCAGATTATTGAGTCCAGTATCAATATAGTTGATCAAACTAATAATCCCCTATATGTACAAACTAATGTAGTTTCTAAAGATAAGTCAGAAAAATGCACTAACTCCATTAACCTCTATAAAACCAAAAAATATGAAAATTCAAAAATACCAGTTGAAATAAAAAAAGGTGATCCTGATATGTGGATTTTATTTTTCGATGGATCAAAATATTTGGAAGGCATAGGAGCAGATTGCATACTAAAAGAACCGAAAGGTACTAAAATGTTAATTGCATTCAGACTGGAATTTCCTTGCACCAACAATACCGTCGAATGGGAGGCCCTTGTACAGAGACTTAGAAAGGAAACTAACTTGAAAGCATACAAAAATCAAGGTATTTGGTGATTTTGAAATTATCGTCAGACTGGTATGAAACACTATTCATTGTCTTTCAAGTCACCTAAAAACTTATCAGTCCGAGGTCTGATACCTAGTTAAATCTTTCACTACTTTCAATATTAACATCGTTCCCCAGTCGTTAAATTATGACATTGATTTGTTGGAAAATGTGGCATCTAGATTAATAGCGTCAGATAGATTGATGCCTAACTCCTTCTTTGTTGAAATTTTGTACAGGCCATCAATTCCAAACAATATCATAAGTTGGAGGGTCTTTGACGATGA